>JADLZN010001469.1:0-124393 GCA_018155175.1 Sinocyclocheilus anophthalmus | reverse complement strand
GGGGGGGGGGGGGGGGCAAAAGGAAGAGAACTAGCGGGGCGGAAACAGGGAAGGGAGAAGGACGGGCAACAAAACGCGGATAGAGGGCGCTAAACGGGAGAGGAGAAGACCAACCAAAAAGGGAGAAAAAAACACAAGGGCCAGTCAGGGAAACCGGGACGCAGGGGGAACGCGCACATGACGAGGGGCTATGCCATCTAGGGTCCGTGTTCGGTGTCTCAGGGCGCGGGGAGCGGCGACTGGTGTTGTGGATGGCGCAAGGGCTAAAAGGGGCGGAAGGAAAGTCGCAAAATTCAAATTAAGCAATAGAAGCGCTCAGAAAGACGTGACGGAAGGCACGCGGGTCCCTATGCACAAAGGCCATGTTAATCGCTACAGGCACAAATTAGGAGACTTAATACAAACCATAACAGGGTATGCACAAGATGTCTCTATTTTGACAAAATGCTGCACATAGTATTCTTAACTCTCAGACACCCGTTAAAGCTTTGTTTCAGTGTATACACATCTGTGCAGAATTTTGTCGAAAGCGGGTGGACACTTGATGCTTGCACTGGCCCTTGTGAGTGGGTAGTGTGTATTGGAGACGTGACTGCTGTAAACTGCGAAATGACGTCTCAAAATCCAAGGAACTGAAAAGATCGACTCGACTAGACCAATTAATGGCCGCGGGCGAACCTATCCACGTATGCCCCGATTCCTTTTTGCATGAGCAATTTATTATATATTAATGCAGAACAGAACATTTTATTCGCAAACGTGTATATGTCTGTATTTGTACAAATCGCTGCGCAATTATTTAATCCCGAATTCCACAGACTCAAACTGAAAGGCATTTGTTTGTGGTTAGTAAAATACATGCATAAAATGTATGCAGTGCATGGATAATTGTGCGAGCATCTATTAATCATTTTGAGTCTAATATCATCCCATAAGCTGGGCCCACAGGCTTTGGTGGTTGTGAGGCCCGCACCGTTTTTTTAGTTGATATCTGGGGGCTTGCAGCAAATGAGTGGGAGAGTTTGGTCCCAGCATACACCTGTTCCTCCATTTTCTGTGAGAAGATTAGAAGTGGAGATGTTGGAGAGAGGGATATTGTGTCTGGTGAGCAGGGCTGTGGCTCTGTTTTTTCCGGTGGCTGAAATATGTTGTCCTGGATTCCCTGGCTGTTTTCCAGAAAGTCGTCCTTAGATGCTGAGTCTTGGAGCTGTTCTGAAACGTCACAGTCTGTCTGTGATGAGCTCTATGGTCAGGGCTCAGCCGGGATGTTGTCCATGAGCAGGGCTTGTTGTGGCTGCGTGCTATCAGTGTCTGTATTGTCACCACCTGATGACTAAGCTGATATGACGCCGGTGTCCCTCATACTCTGTCCCAGGGGTGTGTGTGCCTTTCAGGTGAGTTAGTTTCACACATACTGAAGCGATAGGAGGGAAGTATGTTGTCCTTTAGCACTCTTGCACCAAGTTGGTTTAGGTGGAGGCCATCCATTGAAACCTGTTGTCTATGCCCCCAGAAAAGATTGAAGTTGTCGATGAAATTTACTCCTTTTAAACTGCAGATTCTTTGTAGCCATGTGTTCAGCCCAAGCAAACGTGAAAACATGTTAGTTCCCCTTGCTGGGAGTGGTCCATTGATGAACGACTGAACTTTAAGTCTTCGAAGTGTTTCAAAGAGTTCAATGAAGTCCTTCTTAAGGAGTTCTGACTGCTCTTTCCGGATATCATTCTTCCCCACATGGATGATGATTTGATTTGCAGTCTTGTGCTTCATTAGAGTTTTCCGAAGTTCCTTGTTCACATCATAAACTGTTGCTTGAGGAATGCAGCATGTTGTTGTATTTCTGCTACTGTTGTTTCTGATAATGGAGTCGCCCACTATCAGTGTCCTGGGCTTGGCTGCGCTCTGAGCTGAAAGCCGCTGTCTGCTCGCCCTTGAGCGTCTGTTATAGCGATGGTAGCTGCTGGCTGATCCGAGCCATTTTTAATCACATTTGGGGATTTCCTCACACCACATTCATTATGCTTTCAAATCCTGTTCTCAAGAATGTATAGGGGGTGGTAGGCATACCAGTATTCAACAACCTGGCATAGCCCAATCTGGTAAGGATTCTACGGCAGCATACGAGAAACTCGTGAAATCTACTGTCTCTACTGCCTTTGTGTCCCGCTCCTGTTTGGTGCCATCGATGTGTGTACAGTCAGTTTTCGGCTTGTTTCTCTCACTTGGTATAAATTGTTGAGATTGACTAGGTTCATGAGACTCACCGGCTGTATGCTGATGGGGTCCGTGATGATGGTCTGCTGAGTGTTCTGCCTGTTTTGGAAGTTCAGCAAGTAACTTTGTTTCAAGAATCGCAATACTTTGTAGAAGTTTGCAGCAGTTCATGCAGAAAGTAGATTCAACAGGAGGTATTTTCTTTCTCTTCTGTTTGAATGTTGGCAGCTGTGTTTTCCCTTCTCCGGATTGTAAGCTGCTGGCAGTGGGAGGCAAATAGTCTTCTTTTTCGTAGTAATATTAAACTAAGTTTTTAGTTAAGTGTTTGTGCCAAAAATTTGTTTTTGTTTTTGAGCATTGTGCTGATCTGCTGAAGTAAAAATCATAGAAGAATCCGAGAAAAGTACAGAAATAGGGAGCAAAGCGCAGAGCAGTAAGCAAAAACGTCCGAACGGTAGCGAAGCCGGAAGTATATCGTTATGACGATGAAGTGTGAGTCGTTTCAGCCTTGATCTTGCGAGATCGTGGGGGGAGCTATATTCATCTCGGCCATGCCTCTCTAATATGCATATTATTGTGTATGGAGAGTCTAGCTGGGTGTGGATATATTTAAATGCTCTGTGGAGAGATGCTTGCGAGCTTTCTCTCCCAGGGTGTTTCAGCGACCTAGAGTGGTTATGGGGAATGTTCCTTCCTGTGTTAAGCTGGATGGGTTTAGGAGTGGGCTGCCTCCCGAGGCTTCTGGGTATTTTTAAGTGGGTGGTCGCTCTGAATGCCACTTAATTATTTTGGGCTGAGTAGATTCTTCAGCCCTCTTCAGAGCTTTAAGTGAACAACCCCTGCTCAGAGTGTACAAAGTTACTTTGCTCTGGAATATAGAGGTCTGAGGGCAGCTGTGTTCTAGCCTGGCTTTTATGACTAGGCTGGGTTCCCCTTGGCACAAGTTCTCAAGTAAGAGCTGAAGTCTTTGTCTAGGAATCTGCTAATCGAGGACAGCTGTGTACCAGCTTGGAGACTTCTCCCCTTGTTAGGGTTTTTATGTAGTGGTCTCCTTGAGCCCCTTGCCTTCAGTAGAATGTGGAGTCTCCCCTGTTTGGGTTTTAAGTAGATGGCCCACTTCCGTGGTCTGGGCAGCTGTGTCAGTCCTTTACTGTAGTGTTATGGCCACTGCTTGCATCAGGCTTTGATCTCGGACTAATGATGTTTTATGTGTTCGCTCTTTAGTGAATCATTACTGATGGTCCAGATCTCCCTCATGTGAGTTTCTGGTCAATAACATGGTAGTTGCTAGCCTCTATGGGGCTGACACTAATTAGGGACCTGTATAGTATAGCCATCATAGGATGGTTATATTCCAGGACAGACTTACTTACAGACTTATCTGAGGCTAGCTGTGTTTTAGATTGCAGTTGCAGTGAGCGTTTTCCTGAAAACATAGCTATCTGAGGATATGTGCTAGCTCGGTGATTGCTCCCCTACTTAAGGTTTCTAAGTAGCGTCTCCTTATCTCCCCTGCTAGGGTAGTAAGCAGATAGCCCACTTTCTGTGTTCTGGGCAGTTTTGAGGGAAGGTCTTACTTGATGGCTATCTGAGGCTAACTGTATATTATTTTTATTATTCTACGAGCCTTTCATAAGTCAAGTCAAGTCACCTTTATATATATAGCGCTTTTAACAATACAGATTGTGACAAAGCAATGAACAGCATGAATAGGGAAATAAAAAAAAATTTAGGTTGGTTCCTTTTTAATGCAAAATGACAATAGTAAACACAATTTTTCAGTTAAAGACAGTTCATCAATGAATTCAGTGATGTCAACATCCAGCTCAGTTTAAATAAGATCTTTGCAATCATGTCAACGATAACACTGGAAATGACGCAGTAGCAAGAGTGTCCCCAACTAAGCAGGCCAGAGGCGACAGCGGCATGGAACCAAAACTCCATCGGTGACAGACTGGAGAAAAAACTTTGGGAGAAACCAGGCTCAGTTGGGGCCAGTTCTCCTCTGACCAGACTAACCAGCAGTACGGAAAAATCAATTTTAAGACGTAATAAAACAGACGATGATCACTATTAACAGCAATTATTATATGAAACTATATAAAACTTATAGCAGAATGTGGTAGTTCTGTCTGTTGTTTCAGGGTTGGCATCATCTGAAGTCCTCTGAGGGGTTGCATCATCTCTTATCAGGTGTTTTGGATCCAGACTGAAGCTTGTGTAAATGCTAGTTACCACGGGATGTTAATCCCGTGGCAAAAAACAGAGAAACAAATACAAACATAATTAGCGTAGCTGCTGTTCCAACCAAGCAAAATTCATTTGTTTAACCCAAACTAAAGAATAAAAATATGCATTTGATCAGATATAACTGCAGTAAAAGATTATGACTGCAGTCAAAGATTATGAGATGCATTATTTGAATGCTTGGCCAAAGAGTGTCTTTAATCTAGATTTAAACAGAAAGAATGTGTCTGAACCCCGAACGTTATCAGAAAGGCTATTCCAGAGTTTGGGAGCCAAATGCGAAAAAGCTTTACCTCCTTTAGTGGACTTTGCTTTCCTAGGTACTACCAAAAGTCCAGAAGTTTGCGACCTTAGGGAGCGTGATGGCTTGTAGCGTGGTAGAAGACTAGTTAGACTAGTAGAAGACCCAGTAAGGGCCCTTATAGGCAAACGTTGTAAATTGTAAATGTACGGAACTGAACAGGTAGCACAGTCAGAGACTGGAAAAATTGGGGTTAAATGCTCATTTTCTTGACTAGTAAGGCCTCTAGCCGCTGCATTTGGACTATATGTAGCTTGGTTTATTGAAGATGCAGGACAAACCACTGCAGTGCAGTCATTAGGCCAGTCGAGATGTCATGATGCATGAACTAGCTTTTCTGCCGCAGAAAACGGTATATGTTTCGTTAACGGGCCAATGTTTCTGAAGTGGGCAGAATGCTGTTTTTTGTAAAATGGGAAATATGATTTTCAAAATACAAATTGCTGTCTAATATAACACCCAAATTATTGACTGTAGAGGAAGTAACCGTGCATCCGTTTAGTTGCAAATTGTAATCCACGAGATTCGTTGTACTGTCTTTTGGTCCAATAAGTATCTCTTTTTTATCCGAATTTAATAGGAGAAAATGATTGGTCATCCAATGTTTTATATTTTTAACACACTCTGTTAGCTTATATAATTTTCATCTGGTCTTGTTGAGATATATTGTTGAGTATCATCGGCATAACAGTGGTAACTAATCCCGTATTTCCTAATAATAGTACCAAGTGGCAACATGTATATCGAAAAAAGCAGAGGACCTAGGACAGATCCTTGATGCACTCCATATTTTACTGGTGATATTTGAGATTACTCCCCATTTAAATGAACAATGTGGTAGCGATCGGACCGGTAGGATCTAAACCATCTTAAATCCTGCCCTTGAATAAATGTATAGTTTTGTAATCGATCTATGAATATGTCATGATCTATAGTATCGAATGCAGCACTAAGATCAAGTAAAACTAGCAAATGAGACACAGCCTTGGGGTATGATGGCAAGAAGAAGATCCTTTGTAATTTTAACAAGTGCACAAGTTCTGTTGCGGATGGTGGGGCCGACAACCTGAATGAAAGTCTTAACTATGAGCTCTTTATTTTGCAGGAAGGAAGGGAGCACAATTGGAGACCCAACGTTTTCTAAAATTTAGAATAAAAGGAAGATTAGAGGATGAGGTCTGGAATTTGCCAGTCACTAGGATCTAGGTTGTGGTTGTCTTAATAAGAGGCTTAGATGGAGCCAGCGGGAGGGTTTTGGGACGTGACCTAAAGACAACGACCAGTTAATAATATTGAGAAGCGGTTCTTCTGCTACAGGTAACAACTCTTTCAGTAAATTAGTGGGTACATGATCTAATAAACATGTTGTTGGTTTAAATGCAGTGATAAGTTTATTTAACTCTTCCTGTCCTATAATTGTAAATCATTGCAGTTTATCTTTTGGTGCGATGAAAGAAGCTAAAGTATTATACGCTGTAGAACCTACATTTGTTATTGTATTTCTGATGATATCTATTTTATCAGTGAAGAAATTCAAATAAAGTCATTACTATTAAACTGTGAGGGAATATTTAGAATGGGTGGCGTCTGGTTATTTGTTAATATAGCCACTGTGCTAAACCTTGGATTGTTTTGGTTATTTTATATGAGTTTGTGGATATGCTCGGCCCAGCTTTTAGAGCCTGTCTATAGCTGAACATACTGTTTTCCACGCAATTCTAAAAACTTCCAAATTAGTTTCTGTTCCATTTGCGCTCAAGACTACGAGTTTTTTTCTTTAGAGAATGGGTATTATTGTTGTACCATGGCACAGTACGTTTTTTTCAATTTGATGGGGGCAACAGCTTCTTATGTATTAGAGAAGATATTGCCCATGTTGCTAGTTATTTCGTCTAGTTCATGTGTACTTATTGGTACACAGCGCAGTTGAGATAAATCAGGCAGGTTAATTGTGAATCTATCTTTGGTGGCTGGAACAAAAGTTCGGCTGGCAGGGGGGCAGGACGATAACGCGGAGCCACATAGTATATAGTACTAGCAGCCATAGCCAGGTGCACGAGTACAGGAAGAGATGGTCAGTAAGAGCAGCATCGCTTTGAGGTAGATATGTCTATATCAGGGTAAGATCAATTCCATGCGCGATAATTAAATCTAGCGTATGATTTACCACAAATGAGTGGGCCCGGTGACAGTTTGACGATTGACTCACAAAAGAGGTTATTATGTCAAGTAAACGCAGTTCCTACTGCATCATTGGTATTCTCAGTGAATATCAAATCTCAGGACAATTAGCGCTATCAACAGTCAGTAACCAACATGTCTGAGAGGAAATTTGCAATTTTTTTTAGGAAATCTGTATACGGCCCTGTTGGTCTATACACAGTAGCCAGAGCAATAGATACGATAGATTTATTTTGCATATATGACAGTGTAACATTGAGCATTAGTATTTTGAATGAGTTAAACATGTATCCTGTCTTCTGATTAACATTGAGAATATCACTATATATTTTTGCAACACCGCCACCACGACCAGTCGGACGGGGCTCATGCTTATAATAGTAGCATGGTGGAGTAGACCCATTTAGACCAATATAATCATTAGGCAGTCAAGCAGAGTACATCAAAACGAATATCTGTGATCATTTCATTTACAATAAATGCTTTGGGTGAGAGCGATCTAACGTTTAGGAGTCCAAACTTTAAACATTGTTTTTGTTCATTTATTTTAAATTATTCTGGTTTAATCACGATCAGATTTTTCAGACTGCATTTAAATTTATATTTGACCCCCTATTGGGGAACAGACACAGTCTTTATAGGGGAGCAGCACAAGTACTTCTTAATTGTAGGGGTATAAACAAAAGTCATCAGAGGCGAGTGTTATTTGAGATTGGACGTACTAGTCATGGAGACGCAGAGTTGGAGACGTTGGCCGACATGGCTCCGCCAACTTTGCGGGGTTGCAGCCATCGCGCGAAAAAGCCGACAGACGCTCCAGGACCAAAGATCCCCGTTTAACAAAGAGCAGGTTCTTGTTCTTTACACCATGAACAATACCCCTTCATTTTAAAGCAAAACGCTACTGAAACTTTAGGTGCCTCGTCGATCGTGGGGGAACGGGGTCTGAAAACGATGTAGGTCGTATCAGGCGGGCGATGTGCGGTGCACCTTCTCGATCAGGCTCCTGAAGTTCCTCTTCAGCGTCTCCGTCTGCCGCAGCTGGGTGTCGTTAGCCCCCGCGTGAAGCAAGACCGCTCCGGGGCTCTCGTCACCCTTCAAGATCGCGGGTATCTGCGCAGAAACATAGAGAACACAAGCACCAGGGAAACAGTGAATGTGCACTTTACATTCAGCTAACATAGCACGGACGTGCCAGACGATAGAGTCTCCGACGATCACAGCATCGCAATCTGTCTCGCAGAGGGGAGCAAAGTAGTTCTGGGTGGAGATCTCGAAGACCAGAGGAGGCGGAGGGGGAGAGGTCATCGCCCGAGGCCTGGCTCGCGTCTTTCGCTGCGGGCGCACCCAGGGTCTGTGGTGTCCTGGCGCCAGAGTGAAGGACATCTGAGAAGATCGCGTCCTGGGTGCACCCGGGCCTGTGCGAGAAAACACACAGGAGAGAGGGGGGTGGGAGAGGATAGCAGCGCGCTGATATATTACCTCGGATTGTGAGCGTCCGCCTGCGGATGTGCCATTTGGGCTCTCCGCACTCTAGCTGGGTCTGCTGTGCAGCCAGAGTCTACCGGATCTGCTTTCTCAAGCCTCCCAGCAGACCTGCACCGATTGCAGCTAGACCGTGCCCTCACGCACTCAGAAAGCGTTAGCAACACATCGACCCAGTAAAGCAAGGAACATGAGGTATACACAAATGGTAGTGGTGATAGCGGATTAGTGTCAGCGAGGATTAGCGGCCACCACGTGGCGATGATAGCAGGCGATAGCTAATAGCGGACTCAGGAAATCAAAATAAAATTAGTGATAACAAGGTGCTTTGATTGTTTTTGTTGTAGAATACGATAAGGGATATATTCACATGCTATAGAAACAAAAATTATGGTTTATAAAATTGATTTTAAGATAAAAAAAATTAGACGACAAAGAATTAACTTGAAGGAGCTCAAACTCAAAACACACGGCAACAACAAACAGGAAGTGACGAAAGTTAAGACATAAGACACTTAGGATATAGCTATGGAGGATAGCTGTATTCTAAGGCCCAGCAGATAACTCCCCTAGCTTGGATTTAAGTGCGATCTCTTTGAATCTCCTTAATCTAAGGGGCACTAGTTGCTCTCAGTGGTATTGTTGGATCCAGGCTAGTATGCCACATAGCATAGCTATCTGATGGTAGCTGTGTTCTTAACTGTGGTTTGGATGTTGCTTTTCTTAATTGGGTTCTCCATTCTGCTAAGTTATATGAGCAGAGTGTGTCACATCCTTGGTCTCTCACCAGTTGGGACAAGCATGCACTCGCATGCATTCGTTGGCATTTTGGTCCCATAGTGGTGCCGCCGATGCCTTCAGGCGCTATTTACATCTCCTTCAGACAAATAAGTTGGTGACATATTCAGCAGGTGCCCTTTTATACTTCCAGGCACCCGCATATGACGTCAATATGATTGGTGTTTTTACACCGGTCATGCTGGCAGCATTCCCCATAGTGTCCACTAGAGGATGCAGCGTCTTGTTCCCTCTCGGGGAACCATGGTTACAGGAATACACGAGGCGGATTTGATGAGGAAAAGTAAGGTCCACACCTTAAACCTAACCATCAGGCGTAAGCAGATTGTACGAAAACACACGAATGACATTGTATGAGTTAATATGAAATAGCCACCATTTTGGCAACAGTAAAACACTTACGAATTTCCATGAGACTACATTGTCCAAACCCACATTTGCACAGTTGCAGTGTTGTCATGTGCTAAAATCCACTGTGGGTGTTGTATAACGTCAGACTGATGCTAATCAAACAAAACTCACAACGATGTGGATATTACAGCAGAGATTGATGGGGCTACAAGACGGTGAGAGAAAGAATGTTACAGGGGTGCCGACAAAAACGGATCCATTTTATATAGGCAAGGCAGCTCTTCTATGAGTCTTCAGAGGGGAAACATTACATCTGCATCTGTCTTCTGATGCCAGACCACAGAGAGTTCAGAATGACGCAGGGAGAAGTATTTTTAGAGTGTGTATGAATTTCAAATAGATCCATCTGGAGGTTGATCAGACTCATAAGTCAATTGATGTTTCAGCAAGCTGGAACAGCAGATCAGATACAAGCAAGCCTGAAGACATACAGTGGCCTCATAAAGTATTTGGACGCGTAAGGCGTGCTTAAAAATGCATGAATGTCTTCACGTTACATAACAAAATATCAAACCCACATAAAATATGTTAAAGAAATGTAGTTCTTTTTAAGCAGATCATTTTTGAAAAAATAATTTGTGGGGTTTAAAATTAAAAGAATAATGGCTATATTGTTCAAAATTAAGACTTAAGTACACTTTCTAGTTGTCAAAAGTTAGTGGAACATTTATTAAAAGATACTGTGATATCTAGCAGAATGAAATGTTAAATGTGTTTTCAGCTGCTTCTAATGTGTTTGAGTGCAGTGGTTAAAGGGATAGTTCACCCCACAATGAAAATTTTTGTCGTCATTTACTCACACTCATGTAGTTCCAAACCTACATGAAAAAAAATTTATATAAACAAATGGCTACCATTAACTGTTTTGTTACCCACACTCTCTTTAGAAATATCTAATTTTATGTTCAACAGAAGAAATTAACTCATACAGGTTTGGAACAACATGAGGGTGAGTAAATGATAACATCGTTAATCCATGGGATTCTGAAACATTGAGCTTTCCAGCACTTATGGGGTTTTCAGGTTCAATCCAGCCTGCATCTGTCCTTATTACATTCGACTTCATTCCACTGCCTATGGATTTCAAGTATTCTACTATTTCTGTCCAGTAATGCGGAAAAAAAAATGTTCGACAGGTTTTTTTGTTTACATGAGAGTTTGGGAAACACATTCAAAATGTCATAATATTTTACATTGCTCCAAAAAACTATTTAAAAAAGCATGTTCTGCATATATGTTGCGTCTGGACCAATCAAACACACATTTTTTTTTATTTGATTTAACAAATCAGTTATTCAATAGATTAACAAAACGTTCACAGACCCCTCACCCAATAAACTGGATGCCAGGATATCAGCAAGACACCAGGCCCCCCCCGGTTACCATGGCAACCCTGACACCAGATACATTTACGACCTAATGGAATGGGAGCAGGGAAATCACTGCAGTTCCATAGCGAGCAAGCCATAGAGAATTGCTTTTTCACTAATTAATTCATAGGAAAGCCCTTTCTTTGAATGAACACACTCCTTTAGGTTCATGGTGTATGTTGTCTGCGATTTATACTGTTTTATGGCCGGCGTATTATGGAAAACCTCATGTTCAACCATGTTTAGTATCTATGACTTTGCTTATGATGATCTTAACGAGCGTGTATATATCTGGTGGTACATCGGCAATATATTAGGTCCCTGGATTGTCCTTCCAGAGTTCCATTGCACCGTACCATGCTTCCACACAAAGAGTTATAAAACTCCCCAGTATCTCAAAACTCCTACTTGGGATTCCGGCCTTTCTCATTGTACTAGCCCATTTTGAGAGGCGGGAATCTTCCGAGACATTAAAAACCCCACACTAGGGACCCGCCCAGGGTCGGTGGTTCTGTTAGGTTCTGAGAAGATGTGAGCTAGAACGCTTCTGCAACCCCCTAAGTACGTGCCAGGCTTCAGCCTTGACTTTTCCATTCAACAAGATTCTCTGACTCAAAACTGGTTCTTTTCATCAACCAACTTCAGCAAAGATAAACTTGAACCTTCAGATTGCATCAAAACTCTCTTTCAGACAGACGAGACTTGCAAATATCAAACTTAGTCTTATTAATTGATACAATAGGTATCATTTGCACCTTTTTACAAAGGTGTGTTTGATACTAAGAATCTGACGTTTCCCTCAGGTGAAGATCTGCTGAATATCAGATGGTACCATAGTTTCATATTCTTATTTCTCTTATCTTTACTGCGTTAAGCTTTAACCCTATCCTATACCAACTGTATGTGTGTGTATGTGGGGTGTGTGTATGGTAAGGTTAGAACAGTTTAAGTGTGTGTATGTGTATGTTTGACTAGTTTAAGTGTTTATGTAGTTATTAAAAAGTCTTACTTGTATCACACTTGACGTGTTAATTGTTTACTCATAACCGGAGTCACTTAATCATGCAAATTTATGCTACAAGCTCTTTGTAGAATGTACAGTAGAAGGTATTTCCCCTAACAGGAAAGTAACGTGCTAGAATGACACAGGGACCTGATTAGGTCAAGTAAATATCTCAGGGATCTAATATTATAATAAATCAACTAGTTATGATTCATTATTCATATTTCCCCATGAGCTGATTCGCTACATTTAATTTGGTCTAACTCTTGTTTGGCTCACTTTTTTTGTCCTTCAGACTATAGGTACAGTCACATTTATGTTACATCACATTATGTTGTTCAGTGAATTTCGGGTTCAAATTGGTCACATGAATTTGCCATGCTGACCAACAGAAAGTGACTTTGAAAGTAACTTCTATGTGAGCTGTGCATCATACATCACTACACGTTTGACATATTTGGAAAATGGACCATTGTTGCCCAAACAATTTCATGAAAATTTGGTCAATGGACCAGTTTTGCCCACAAAATTTCACAAAAATTTGGACAATGGACCAGTGCTTGCTGCAAAATGTCATCAAAATTTGGACAATGGACAATTGATGCCCACGGAATTTCATCAAAATTTAGACAATTGACCATTGTCCACAAAATCTTGCCAAAATGTGGACAATAGACCATTGTTGCCCAAGAAATTCCACCAAAATTTGGACAATGCATCATTTTTGTCCATAAAATTTTGGCAAAATTTGGACAATGGACCACTGTTGTCCACTAAATTTCATAAAAATATGGACAATGGACCATTATTGTCCACAAAATCTTGCCAAAATTTTGTGGTGACAACAGTTATTAGGCCGATTTGCAGAATGGTTGCTGTTTCTTCCTTTTATTGATGAGCACATCTATCCTCTTCATTTTTTTCTTAAAGAACTTGACTTTATTTCATCCAGTGACGTTTAAAGGTGCTGGTTTTGGGTTTGGTATTGGCTGAATATTGACTTTTGTGATTACATGCTGTTACTTTTCTGAGAGAAACATTTGTTCCAGGGTTATACTGCACGACAGGTTCCAGGTGTCTCTTTAAAGACAGCAATTTTGTAACCTAGAAGTGTTGCGTCTAAGTCGACATGCCCATTTAAGAAGTTTTTGACTACAGCTGTCAAGTGGAACAGTGTCCATCTTACCTTTTAAAAAATGTTTCACTTCAGTTCCTTTGTAGATTGTAGTTCATAATGGGCAGATTGTGTGATTACCCTCTGATTCATGTCATGGTTGTAGGTTTGAGTATTCAGAAGTCCTTCTGGATGTACAATTTACTCATTGTGAATACACTACACCATTAGCATGACAAGCTAAAATTGCTTTCTCTTTTCAGGATCATCTGTAACCATCTCTCATCTTTTTTTCTGAGTGGAACAGATCATGTCCATCCTTTTAAATAGGATGTCCATTTGACCTTTTAAGCATTGAAGTTTCATGTGTGTCCATGTGGTTTTCATCTGAATTGCTGTTTTACTAGGAGAAAAAGGGGGGAAATTACAAAGAGGAGACAATATATGTGAACTAAAAAGAAATAAAAACCATTCTGTCATTTCTTTTTTCAAGCTGTTCCTCATATAAACACATCCCACACCATCTTATTACCGCCTCCCCAATTTATTCAGTTCATTTCAAAATCAAGCTTTGCTGAGCAAACAAGGAGTAATTGAGAAAGGATGAACAAACGTAGAATGAAAAATATAAGTGTGAGAAGGGACAATAAAAGTGGATACTGCAACTTGTAGCAACTTGCAGTCATAAATCCCATTTTAATTTCCTTTTAACGCTCGTGTTTTGGTGTTATCATGGCTTCCATTTTGTCTGTTTGCTCATGGCTAGGATGTTTACGCTGTATTCCTTTGTTCCTCATGGCTCTCTTTGCTGTCTTTTGATATACAGATCTCTGTGAAGAAAACAAGCTGTTTCTATGCCATTGCTGACTTACAACAAAGAGTTAGAGCTATCAAGGAACTGAAAAGTAGAGTGTTTTTTATTTCTTGGAAAGCAAAACTATCTATAATTTGCTCCTCAATACATTGCCCTATATGGTACAAATGTTCATATCTCTAAGAAGTTTCTCTGCATAATTTTCTTTTCTGCAGTAAAGTTTAGCAGTAATTAAAAGCAAACCACTCACAGGTTTTATTAAATCATATGCTGATGTCAGATATATCAGATATATCAACAGTTTTTTTTCAACAGATTGGTTCCAAAACCTACTGAGATCGTTAAGGAAGCATTGACACAAAGGCCGTTCAAAAACATGGGCATCTTAGCTTCTAAGACACCTTGTTTTTGTGACAAGCTGAATGTAAAAATAAACCTAGGATGGTGGACAAGGTTCATAATTCATCCAAAACTGAAAAGATTCACCAAAAATAGTTATTTGACCCAACATTTCTGTGTGCGCTATGGATTTTATGCTTATTAGTGTATGTCCGTTAGCTTAGCACAATGTAATGTACCTTCACGCAAGATATATTTTGTCATATATATTATCTATTATATATATATATAATATATATTTATATAGCTGCTGGTTGGATGGTCTCAGCTTAGCTAATTTATGCTAGTCAAGTCGGTCTCTCAAGCTGGTTCTCATCTGGTTTTAGCTGGTTGGTCAGCAGGTTGAAAGACTAGTTAAAACCAGCCAGGCAACTTAACCAGTGTTTGCATATATTTTATTTGGATACACTTTTGTTTGGCTATCAGTTTTATCGTAATAATCACAGTGTCAGTTTTCTTTTCTTTTCTTTTTTCTCAGACTATAGGTTTGGTCACATTAACAGCTGTTCAGTGAATTTATGTTGTCAAAATGCAGTCATTAAAATAAAAATCAATGCGATCGTGGATTTCACTTGAGGGTGAAAGATTACCCCACAAAGGTTTTGTATAGAGTTCAAGTTAGCAGTAGACAATGGATCATTGTTGAAATTTAGCTGAAATTTAGCTAATGTGATCACCTTTAGTATCAGGTAGATTTTTTTGCGTACTCTCTCTTCCTTCGAGTAAGTCGCGTGAGTAAGTCTATCCATTTAATATTTTTCTTGAACTTGATTTTTTTTAGAGTATCCCCGTTAGCTTAGCAACACCCTAACACAAAACTAAGTCTCACATGCAAATCACTATTTGTGTGGTGTGCAAAGTTTGTTACAACCAAAGTTTGTTAAAGCACTCCAGATCAATCACTTACGAGGTTCCATGACGTTAGGATGATGTTGTAGGCCACATTCACACTGGTTTTATCGCTAGGTCCGCAGATTACTATACTGTTGCTCACTACTGCAGGATGCCTTAACATTATCGGGAGGCTGCGCAACTCGAAGAAAAGCTTTTGAAAATCTGCTCCCAAATGTATAACAAATCATGCTGGATGAGCTACACTGTAACATTTAACACTTAGGATCATAAATTTGTTAAAATTCATAACTTGAAATGGAACAATTAGCGAACATTCTGTCATAATTTTCACCCTCACGTCATTACCCGTATGACAATCTTTCTTCTGCGGAACAGATATTTTGAACTCTATATTGAATCTCATCAAGTTTATGACCAATTGTGCTAGTGTAGCTAGCTTTAGCAAACACTGTCTTCAACTAGTTTGTGGTCACAGCTCTATGTATATTGCATGACAGCTTTGATTGTGGCTAATCTGATCAGATTTTAGAGCCGCAACTGTGCTTTTCTAAATAATACATCAATGGAATGGAAGTATCTGAGGACATCTGGCCAAAACTACAGGGGTAATATTAGTGGGTAACATAGAATGGTACAGGGGAAGAGACAGGAAATGAATAATAAATCATCAGCTGGGATTTTTTCATGTTTGTTTTCGGCAATGTTTATCAGTTACTTAGGCCAGAATGTTGCTGTATGTATAGTCAGCTGAAGTGTTTGTAAGTGTGAAAGTACTGATGGCTAACTATTGCTATAGTTACTCGCAAATGTGGGCAGAACAGGGGAATGCTGTTTCTAATGCACAGATCCTGGTATTTACAGACAGGTCAAACCAGCACTTTCCAGATAATAGCAATGTGACAAATATGCTACAATATTTGGACTGTAGAATATAGTATAGCATTTGTGAAATGTTATAGCATTTATTTATAAAAGTAAGGATCTTGAGGTCCTATATAATGCAATTCAACTAACACCATATATATATATTCAGATGCAAAAGCCTCTACATGCTGTCTGAAAATTTCTTCTAAATTTAGCATTTTATCAGGCCCCTTCAGTAATTGTTAATGGCAATGTATAGGTCCTTTTCTATGCCATTAAAGTGAAATAAATGAACATAAATATAAGAGCCTGATATAAATGCTCATTTTAGATTAAATATTCAGACAGCACTTAGAGGCTTTTGCATCTGAAGTTTTCATATATATATATACAGTATATATATATATATAATATGTATGTATATGTGTGTGTGTGTGTGTGTGTGTGTACGATAGATATAGAGGGTTTGAAAATTACACCAGCCAAATGCGGTTAAAAATCAGCTGTGGCTGGTAACGCTGTCAAATCACTAGCCAATTTGGCGGGTTACTTTTTGTAAGTTATGTTCACTCATTTATTTCTTGGGGAAGTTCATGCAAGCCAAATCTGTGCAGTTTTAATGCACATACTGAATTCGTGAGACATTATGACATTATCGAGTATATGGCAAAGATCAAACAAAACACACCTACAGAGTGTGCACGCATAAGCGACTACGTGATGAAGTCTGATAAGACCAACACTATGGAGCTTATAATATGACAAAACTAATTGAATTTGTATTGTGTAAATTTTAATTATTGAGAAGTGTCATTTAACAAAACCGAATATTATGTGGCATTTAAGATAGTTCTGAATTTGATTTTTTTAACTTGAATATTAAACATTTGAAATTTAACACAACTGAATATTTTTATGGCAGAGAGTTTTAAAGACATGTATTTTCAAACAGCAAATATTTTGTTCTGAAATCTTAGACTGCAAATATCCAGTTTTTAAAAATACAGCTTCAAGTTTTCAAGAGGAAGAGGAAATTCAGAACATCGAATTCAATATTCTAAAATTCAATACGTAGAAATTCAGATCGTATAGAAAGTAGGTCAGAGGTAATCCACAGGGAAGAGTAGATGATCTCCAAAAATCCAACGAAGCATTTTGGCCAATCAGTAGTTTTCTGGTGTGAGCGTGTGGTTCAAGATCTACCTGATCACGAATAGCCCCATAGGTAGCCTAATTGATCCTTAAACATTTATGGTTTATATACCTAAAGTGTTTCCTATTAGTACTCATTATTACCTACAGTGTACATATTAGTACTGTAAAGTTAAAAATTTTTACCTAAAGTACTTTAAAGTTACATATTTGTAACTTGTATAAGTGTGCATATTAGTATCTTAAAAGGACATATTAGTGCCTTTAAATGTACATATGGATACTTTAATGGTATAATACCTTAAGGGTAAATATTAGTGCCTTTTGAAAAGGTCAGGTCTAGTCACAGCTTTTGTACTTTTTTTCCCTGCGAGTGTATGGTTGCTAATGTGTTTTGAGTGGTTCTTAGATTTTCTAGCTTACACTTGGCTTTAGTGTTTTTTTTTTAATAGTTAGTTAAATTTTTTACTAGATGAAATGGTTAGTATGTAAATGACCTTCTTAATAAGACAGCTCAATCTCATGTTCTTTGCAGAAAGCCTTTTTAAACGACACGGGAAAGTACTTTTGAAACATCTTTGGCTCTTAGGCATTTAGCTTGTCTTGTCATGCGCTCCTTCAGGTGTTACTCTGCAGGGGACATCACAACTTCACTCTCATGCATCAGTCTGGAGCTGAACTGTTTTTATTTGTTAGAAGTCTGACTTGAAGACCCTTTGGTCCTTCCCTTCCTACACAAGACTCATGACTCATTCTCTGAGCCGGAGTCAACCATCACGAAATCCCTTTCCGTTTGCACCGGCTTGATTTTAATTCACAGGAGCTTACAATGTTGGTAGGCTATTACATTTCCAAAAGAAAGAATTTGTAAAATTCTAGTTCAGTAAAACCAGGGCTGTCGACAAGGGGACCTTTGAGCGTTCACAGCATGAAAGGAAATGTCAATTTGGGAATGCTGGGAAAAGAAGAATCAAGTATCATCTCATTTATTTGAATGCCATGGCTTTTAATAAACCATGCAGCACGTTCTTTACATAGCCGAAGGTTTCATCAATTTCATGTCCGGCACAATTCTTTTTTCAGTGCATTAAGAGGTATGCAGTATGTAATGGCAGATTGATGCGTCACATGCTTGCACCCTCATCTTTTATTTAGCTTCCCACTCTTGGTGGTGTGAAGGGAGAATTTATAGGCAGCTGCAAAGGGCCCAAACCTCCTATAAACCTGTCACACGTTGAGCTCTGATGCAGTCACACATTTCACTATGTCCCTTATTATTCTCTCGGTCTCGGTTTCAAACACCCATTTTCATATAAATAGTTCTTTTGGTGATAGACAGACAAATGAAGGTACAAGGTCACAGAGAATTGCTTTTTCTTTTTTTGCAGATAAACTTCTAACGTGTCATCTGGTAGAGATTCCAAGGTATGTCTACAGCATGATTATTAAAGGAACAATACATCCCAAAATTTAAGTCTGCTTAAATTTACCATCCAAGATGTAGATACGTTTGTTTCTTCATCAGAACAGATTTGGAGAAATGTAGCATTGCATCACTTGCTCACCAATGGATCCTCTGCAGTGAATGGGTGCCGTCAGAATGAGAGTCTAAATGTCACAATTTGCCTACTGGAGGAGCAAGGAGATGAGGAGATGTAGGAGTAAATATCAAATGAGGGCCTTTAGTTATCTAAGAGGGAAACACAGGGTTAGCAGGAACAAAAAAGTAGCACAACATTTGATGTAAGACACCAGACAAAGGAAACAAGGGAGAAACTAGGTCATGGAAGGCACATGGGGAGAAACACACAAGACACGGGACTCACATTACTCCCCCTTCCCCAAAGGCGTGTCCATACGCCACACAACATCCAATGGGGAGTGGGGGGGGCACTCTGGAAGCCCACCAGGACAGGCTTACTAGACTGCAAGCCTCCCGCGGTACCCGTTCCGGGACCCATGGCGGATCAGGCAGTTCAGCGAGCCATGGCAGAGCAGGCAGACTAGGAAGCCATGGCGGATCAGGCAGACTAGTGAGCCATGGCGGAGCAGGCAGACCAGGGAGCCATATTGGAGCAGGCAGCTCAGGGGGCCTGGCCTCGTCACTCGGCCCCTACGGCCGGAACCCTATATAAATCCTTGGGGAAAATATCGGCCCCTGAGGCCCTCTGTGAGCCGGACGTAGGAGCAGCGGCCCTCCCTGGGCTTGATGTGGGAACATGGGAACAGGAGCCCTCTGTGGGCTGGACGTGGGGACTGGAGCCCTCCTTGGGCTGGACGTGGGAACTGGAGCCCTTTCAGGAGCAGACTCAAGGGCTGGAGCCCACAGTCTCTTCCTCCGCATTCTCCTTTTATAAGCAGAGGTGAAGGAGACTGCTGCTGTCAGTTGAGGGCTTGGGAGTGAACCGGCTGGCGGGCTTGGCTTCTGAGCGGCTGGCGGGCTTGAGAGTGCAGCGGCCGGCGTTCTTGAGAGTGCAGCGGCTGGGTTTGACAACGGAGCTGCCTGCGGGCTTGACGACGGAGCGGTTCTGGATCGGGGCTGGACACTCTCCAGACACCGGAGGATCCCTTCCCTCCAGCACAGTCCAGTGGTGTCTGGGAGGTCGATGGTAGTTGGCCCCGATCCAGAACAGAGAATTCAGTGTGGTGTCGTCAAATCCCGTCAAAACTACTGAAATCCCGCCAAGCCTACTGAATTCCCAGGCGAACTCCACCAGCGGGAGGTATATACGGGCTAGGGCGGCAAATCTTGTGGCGGTTTCCATGGTCGCGGGGGGGGGGGCAGAAAACAAAACACTTTCATAAAAGGAAACAAAAATTAGGAGAAGGGGCACCGCTTACTGTTCGGTCCGGTGTTCTGTCACAATTTGCCTACTGGAGGAGCAAGGAGACGAGGAGACATAGGAGTAAATACCAAACTAGAGTATTTAATTATCTAAGAAGGAAACATGGGGAGTACAAACAACAGGAACAAAGGAGTAGCACAACATTTGAAGTAAGACACCGGACAAAAGAAACAAGGGAGAAACTAGGTCATGGAAGGCACATGGGGAGAAAAACACAACACAGACACAGGGGACTGACATAAAAGCTGATAAAAACATCTCAATAATCCACAAGTAGTCAACACGACTCCAGTCCATCAATTATCGTCTTGTGAAATGAAAAGATGTGTGTTTCTAAAAAACAAATCTATTAAGACCAGTGCTTCTGAGAAAATATCCATAATGCATAATATTTGTTTTTCCAGTGACTTTTGCTTTAATCATAATTGTTAGGTAATGTCAAATGTAAAAATCTCTGTAAAACAGGTATAGTTTTGTTATATTTCACACTTTATGTATTTAATGTGTGCCTTAAACTGTCCCTTTATATCCCTGACCTCATTTATTCAATAACTCCGCCTCTTCCTTTTTAGAGTTGCTCTTAATCAAGGAGGTAAGTTTGTCTTTGAGCTCATTTAAAAATCTAACGTCATCTTTGCTTTAAAGTTATTTTACTTATATTTTTTTAGTTGTTTTAAATGTATATTATATTATTTGTGTCAATTATTGAAGTATTTTGGTGAAAGTTTGTATAAAAGTTTATGTATATTTTATGTTACTGCCTTATAGATGACTTTAATATGGAGGCCTGTCTCTGCCTCTAAATTAAATAAATAAAAAGGTAATTGTAACTTTATACCTTGGAATTGCAAGTTTGTTTTTCATAATTAAGATATCATAGCCTGTGAAACTGTATATCTTCACAGGCTTGCGCATTAAAACCTCTGTGACTAATTTCTTTTATTGAGGACTCTAGCATGTCACATTGAATATATATGTATATTTTTAATTTATATTTGGTTTCACAATCAACTATATTTTTATTATTCTGAGGCAGAAATCGCCTTCCATACATTACATATTTACTATACCACATGGATGATTGTTTATCTAGAGCAGGGGTGGGCAAACGTGGCCCTTCCAGGCCACTTTCCTGCAGAGGATAGCTCCAACCCTAATCAAACATACCTGAACCAGCTAATCATTGTCTTCAAGACTACTAGAAAGATACAGGCAGGTGAGTCATATCAGGGTTGGATCAAATCTCTGCAGGAAAGTGGCCTGGAAGGGCCAAGTTTGCCCATCACTGATCTAGAGTGACCACACAAAACAAGTGACTTATTTATTTATTTTTAGCTAAATCAGCTAAAGTTGTTGTCTAATTAATTCATTAATCACCTCAATATTCTGCCCATTTGGGGAAAAGACCAGACCAGGGTAACCACATAATATTATCTTTTCTTGTTTTTTTCATCAGCATAATAAAAGCCTCAAGCTGACACATCTACAGAGTCTAGGATATTTTTTTCCTTTTCTTAAAGTACAAGATACAGACTACACCAGTTATAGTGCCATATGTCCTGAGAAATTAGATCAATGAAGGTTGTGCAGTGTTTTTTTCCTACTATTTAAGAAGTCATAGACACTGAGTTTGCATCATTAGAATGGACACAAGGAAAATTTTCAGTGAAGATGTACTTACATTTTGGTATGTACCTCACAAAACAATATTGAATATCTTCAGAAGACACAAATAAAGCCTACAAAGTCATGTAGTCTGCTTAGGCATTTTGGAGCGTGGACATACTACCTAATATCTCCTTTTGTATTCCACAGAAGAAAGGAAGTAAACGTACTATGCTACCAGTCAAAGCATGAAAACATCTTATTTTACATTATTTACATTTTGAGACGAGAGTAATACTCAGAGTCAGCGCCAGCCCATACAAACTTGCGTTTCTAGAGTGGGCCTTGATAGAAATCGTGGGGGTTTCTGCTGGAGAATTACAGTGCAAAAGATTTTTGTTGGGTTCCTTAAATTCCAAAAAATCCATGCTTACTCAGTAGAAACTCTTATCGTTCCATTATAAGATTATTTTTCTGCTGATGTGTTACGATTTATTCCTGGTGCTGATACAGGCTTTTCATGAAAGTGTCTGATTTTGATAACCCTTCTTATTGATGGCACATGAATTGGCCTCTCACAGCACACAAAAACCAAATCTGTCTGCCTTTAATTATTAATATACATACTAATTACGCTCAGATAACTTTCAGATGTTTTCTATTATTGCTTCAAAGCTCCTGCGGTGTGAAGGGTGATTGTTTCAATATTTAGTGAAAAGTTTTGCAGTTTTCTCAGTTACTGCACCATAGTGCATTCATTCACTTTCTTGCATAGGAATTGCAGTAGATAGATCTCACTAAATTAATAAACTGCTTTAACATGGGTGGGACTGTAATCAGAGTTCCTCTATGGTGCATGGTAAGATAGCTGAATACTCTTTGCAGCATCTCTTGTCCTGAATCTGTTGCCATAGTTACCCACTCATCTGAGGAGAGGAAAACCTTCAGGGGAAATTTTATCCTGTATCAGGAAATTTAACGACTGTCACTCCACTTGGAAACACAGTCCAGACCTCAAAGCAAAATAGAACTGATATCAAATCAGTTTTTGCCTTTCATATCCAATTTAGCACAGTAATAGCAGCTGGGAGAGAGCTAAACTTAGATGAACCCAGAGCACTTAGTCTGAGATGGTAATAGATTCGGGAATAGGGGGTTTAGCAAGGCCAAGAAAAAAGGATCAGGTTCAGATTCTCCTCCCTCGCTATGACCTAGGTTCAGTCTCAAACAGACCATTCAGGAATGATTCATTCTGTACAATAAAAAGGCAAAAGCATTCCTAAAATGCCAAGCTCTAATCTGTTTAGCTGGTTTTGCATCTTCTCTAGGCCTCAAAGTGTGCATTTTGTTCTCAATATGCTGGGAAACAAAGTTTATGGTGTTTACGAGGCATCAGGTTACTACAAGCAGCAATTATACTGCATTTGTCAAAGTGAGTAGCATCAAATCTGGGAAAAGAAAATCAAGAGTTTTGTTCATCCTGACTCGTTGGTTGTGTCATGGGGTGCGTTCCACTTTGCTTTTAAACACACACTTGCAACTTCTCTAAGCACTTCCAATCAGGGGAATCCCTGTTTTTATGAACTGTCCCTCTGTCAAAATCAAGTGGTTATGGGTCTGAGTCGACCCATGTTCAAGACAAGTCAGGCAGCTCCATATACCACAATGCAACACGATTGTGATGTCACAGCAGATCACACTTAATTTACCCCCATGCATTGCACTTGTTGCTACCTTAAGATGACCTAATACAGTCATAGTTTATTGTATTGCTTTTTATTTCTTTGTGTAATTTTATCTTTTTTCCCCAACAGCCCAAGCAGACCTATAAGCAAATAGAATGCTGCATCAAACAAATCAGCTCCATAGTGGATTCCTAATGATCAAGCGCTTGGTGAATTCCAGTTCAACCAACTGCAAGGGTTCCGTCAGTAGTGGGATTCCCAGCTTGCTGTCTTTTATGGACTTGCAAGGGCACCATTGTGCTCAACATTTACCAGCAGCAGTGACAATGCTCCTTTTGACTTTAGGTACACCTTGTCTGCTTGTGCTGTATATGCTTAGGGGCCTGAGCATATTAGAGGGGCCCCAGTTTTTATTTTCCTTCAGATGTCTCAGGCAGTATGTCTTGAAGCAATCCAATGCCCTAGGGAAGGATAGCAATCCCTGCTCCAAATGCAGTGTTTCTCAAACTTGTCCTCCGGGAATTTGGTTGGGAACCATTGATCTGACAGACCTTATTCAACTCATCAGCTCATTAGTAGAAACTGCAAGACTTGAATTGGGTGTGACCAGTGAGAGACAGCCAAAATTACCGGTGGTGGGGGGTCCCCAGGACAGGGTTGAAGAAGCACTGTCCAAGAGGCTACATTCCTGCAGACTGCAGTTCCAACCTTGCTCGAACACACCTGCTTGTTATTTTCAAATAAACATGATCAGCTTGATTATTGCATCAGGTGAGTTTGACTGTGGTTTGAGATAAAATCTGCAAGATGGCAGCCCTCCTTAGAGCGGAGGTTGGCTACATTTGCTCTAGGGCAGTGGTTCTCAATTCCAGTCCTAGGGTACCAGTGCTCTGCACATTTTGTATGTCTCTCTTATGATGCCCTTGGTTCAGTTCATGGCTCTCCCTCCTAACGAGCTGATGATCTGAATCAGGTGTGTTATACATGGATGACATACAGAATATGCAGAGCAGTGGTATCCCAGGACTGGAAATAACAAACACTGCCCTAGGGCATTGGTCCCCAACCCTGTTCCTGGATCCCACAACATGTCATCATGATTTGTGTCATGTGTGATTCATGTCAACCAACTCGAATTATTAGAGACTCCAAGACCTGCAATGGGTGTGTCAGACAAAGGAGACATATAAAAAGTGCAGTGCTGTGGGGCTTCAGGAACATTTTTGGGTCCACTCTTCCTCCCCGTCAAGATGTGAAAAGCTACAAGGTAAACATTTTAGATTTAGCTGCCCTAAACATCATGCAAAAAACAAACTCTGACTGATTGTTTCGTATTAGTCAAACAGCTCCTTCCAGACTTCTAGACTAACCTGGAAGCAACTGATTTTGGAACAGTGATTCTGGAACTCCCTCTTAACCTCGAGACGATGCGTTGCTATTACCTTATGTAAATTTATTATCTTTCCTGTGGTAGGAATGATTAATTGCTGCTGCCTTTGAAGGGCCAATGAACAAAAGAAAACAGAGAGGGATAGCAGGCTGCTCTGTTTCCTTATGTCAGGCAGAGATGAAAGGCTGAGATGTCCCTGATTGTCTGGAATATGCACACAGGAAGAGATTTTAATACTTTATGGAGCTATGCATTACAGTCGCAGGGAATTATGGCTGATATAATGAATTGTGCTTCAGAGTGTGTATTTCCATACGTTTGTGTGTGTGTGTGTGTGTGTTTCCCAGAGCTCATTTGTACAGGGTGAGGAAGCATTTAGTCATGTGCTGATTCAGAGATATCGCTCTCCATTCGTGACTTAGTTCCACCTACACTATTCGTGGAGGGTTTTCCCTGGTAGATCTTGAATCCTGGTTATGCCAGATGGGGTATAGTTAAGTGTTTTGAGAGTGTCTGATTTTGGGTCCGAAAGGAATGTTCTCGCAAGGCCAGGCTTTTCATTATTAAAGTCTTGTCCACATGGGCCCTGTCCCGAACGGCACCCTCAGTCCTTTCAAGCGTCCTCTGAGTTTGCACTTTACCGCAAGGACCACTGGGTAATAGTTCTCTGTGAAGTCCACCACCAGTACAGACTCTGCAAATGAGTGCATCAGGGGCTTATAGTGGCCGCAAAAGACGCTTGGGAGAAATGCATTAAAATCAGGACCGTGCATCTTATTCTGGCTAAAAACTGCCTGAAAGTGAGACTATCTGAATGGCTGGTGAAGTGATCAAGTTTGTTTTAGTGCCATTTAGAGACTGTAAATGTGAAATCGATGCAGGGCTGTCGCTAGGGTTTTCAGGGCCGTGCTACTGTTTATTTCTTCAAGCTACCTTTTTATGCTACTAATTGCCTTAAAACTTTCAAAGCTTTGATTCCACAAACCTCACAAACTTCCCTCAAATCCAGCAACTATTTTATTCTCGAAAGTGCTTGTAATACCAACCAGGTACCTTTTAAAAAGACTCTCGCAAGTTGTTTTAATTGGAAGTTTGATTGAAGCTTGCAAATGTTACTTTGTTACTCCGGTGTTCATTAATGTGCCATCTGAGACCTAAAGATGGGAGACCCAGTATGTGACTTCACAATTTTATCCAAGCCCATGATGTTTTATATAGAGGTTAGCATGTTGAACCATACAATATGGAACTTCTTATAAAGTTTATTATGGAGAGTTGACAGCCTTGTTGGATTGACAGATTTTACCCCCCAGATGATTATCTTTTTTATTTAAAGTTTGATCAATTAAATCCTCTGAAAGTGAATTATATGAGGGCAGTGAAGTGTGGGGTTTTTCAATTATTGACTGTTGTAAATGAATTGATGTCTTTCAAAAGCAACACGATAATGATTACAGTCTCAGAGTACATTCTTCTCTTCTGATTACAAAATGATGGCTCAATGAGTGTGTCTTCACATGAATGAGAACATACATATAAAGAAAGTTATGGCACTGTTAGAAACAGAACATGAGTGCTTTTTTCCCTACTCAGACATGGACATTTTAGGCCTGTTGGCTTGTCATGTATTGGTTAGGTTGTGAAGACAGGGACATGGTTTTGCAATCTGTAATAAAAGGGATAAACTTTACTTGCCCTAGTTTTGTACATAACCCAACTAGTGACTTGTAGCCAAGAGTACGTATTTTGTGGTGATCTTGACTGTAATCACATCAAACCTACCTTGGGTTTTATTGCTGCCTTTTAAACACTGCTGCTGAATGGAACTCTCTCACAGCAAAGCATCTCATTAAAGTGTGCTTTGCATGTCTAATTAATGTTTTTTTTTTTTTTTGCAAATTCTGAAATAAGAGGTTTGTTAAACAAGATCAAAGTGTTCTTCACTTACAACAACAGTCATTTAGCGGTCCTCATAAGATTTTGAAGCTTCTACTTGCCTGACTTCAGACACTGTAATTAAGGCAATTTTTGAGGCAACTAATCGTGGGTAGTTATCTTTGGTGTACACTTTTTTTTTATGGAATTAACTCTCATAGCAACTAACATAAGCCACAAAAAAAAAACTAAGTGGCAACTTAATGAAATTAGATGACAATGCAACATAATTAGGATCCTACGCAAAAGGAATTAAACGACAATACAAAATCACGATCCAGGGCACGAACTCCTCCACTTTTGGCCAACATCCCTGTCAGCTGTAGTAAAGTATAGTTCACATTTCTTAGCTCACAATAAAATACCTTTCTGAAATAGGCTATAATTCACTTTAGTTTTAGCACCTATTATGTTAAACATGTGAAGGTGCCTTTTGCCCTGCGCTAAGAAATAAAAGATCCAAGTGTCAGCAGATCCAAATCTGTTCAAAGTTTCTATCCACAGATCTACTAAATTCACGCTGTGGATGATTCTAACTGCCGGTGAGTGACCTAGGGTGTGTTTCCCAAAAGCATCGTTAGCTGATTATGGTTTAAGTTCCATTGAACTCTATTGGTAATGACAGAACTTGCGACCATAGTTGTTTTGGGGAAACACAGCCCTGATCGAGAGAGGAACAGTGACGTGAGGGAGTGGAATCTGTACATCTAACATGAAAGCAAACATATGAGTTTCGTATTGTTTCTCATTTCAGAAAACTGTGTACGTTTATTTAGATCAAAATTATTCATTATATGCCTCATGCACGTTTGCACAGGATATTGGTTTATGAACAGTAAAATCTGAAGGTTTGACTCATGAATATTCATATGGTGACTAACTGTTCTAGGAAGATTATCTAGCCATGTCAGTGTAAACTAATTAATATTCATGAGCTCAGTTTTCTCTATAAAGTGACATCACAACCCTCCACAACACAGCAGAAAAAAAAACTGAAAAGAAATGTTTGCAAAAACACTGAACTTATAATTAATTCAAAATAATACCAGAGGTGCTATGGACAAAGCTTAATTAAATTAGTTTCAGGGTTATTATAGTTAACTAAAACCATATAATAATTTTGTCACTTGACATTAAATGAATGTTAGCTGAAATAAAAAATATATATAAAAAATAAATGATAACTTTATTCAGGTAATATTTTTTATTACATTTACATTTTTATTTATTTTACACTTTATGTAATTAAAACCTAAGAAGAAATAAAGATAAAAGAAATAGACTTCTAAAAAACTAAATTAAATTAAAATGAAAATGGAAAATGCAAAAATTAAAAGCTATAGTAGTATCTCAATGATATTGAAATAAAACAGGAACCTATTAAATTAATTTAGCCAAATTCAGGTGAAATTTAATTATTTAAATGTAAAACAGTATTTCATATGTCACATAATTTGTTGCATAATTGATTCTTCATTGATTCTTAGAAACTTCCCTTTTGGTTTATTGACACATTAGTTGGCTAAAAATTTGTAGACATTTACAGATTCTAAGGTTTTTTTTTTTTTGGTGGTTGTGATATATATTTGATCCACCTACCCATCTTTGGGACTAGGACTGGCGCCTTAGGAAATATGATTCATTACCTACAGTACATTGCAAGTGGGTTATGAGCCTAGCCACCTCCACAACAGCTCACCATGGGCTCGGTTCAGTCTTGCTTCAGGGTGGATCCAGGATCAGGATTTTCCTTTGATGCATCACAGGACCTTTCTACCGTGTAACACAACTGTGCCAAGCATGGGTGAGGATGCCTTGAGAGAAAAGCCTTAGGACAGCAGGAGGTCCTTTTATGCCAAGATCTCAGATGTTACGCTCAGGTGGTCTTGTCTTAAAATGGAAGACAAGTGTTGAGGACAGATGCTTTTTTTTTTTTTTTTTAATCTTCCTGTAGGAGACTTGGCTGAAAACCAATGAAAGGAAAGGTATGGAAGCTCATTTCCACCAATTCTAGCAATTTTGAGTTAATGGGCCCTATTTTAACGATCTAAGCGCATGGGCTAAAGCGCATGGTGCAGGTGCACTTAGGGCGTGTCCAAATCCACTTTTGCTAGTTTAACGACGGGTTAAATGGTCTGCGCACCCGGCGCATGGTCTAAAAGGGTTGTCCCTATTCTCTTATGAGTAATGGGTGTGTTTTGGGCATAACGTGCAATAAACCAATCAGAGTCTCATCTCCCATTCCCTTTAAGAGCCAGTTGCGCTCATGCCATGGCGGATTCGCTATTTACATGGCGGAATTTGCAAGCGCAAAGACAGAACGCGTCTCCAGAGAGGAAACAGAGCTGTTCGAAAATAGCAAACGCGGCAGCAATGCACCTGAACACACCTCGTTTTCAGACCAGCACGCCCATGAGCACACAAATGGGCACAAATTCATTTGCTATTTAAACAATGTGGCCGCAGTAGGTTGAAAAATGGGACTACTAGTCAGGCTCTGAAAACTAGCAAAACAAAACTGGCGCGGGCCTAGGCGCCCTTGGCCACGGTTGTATGATAGAGCCCTATATCTAACAATTCAAACTCTTTTCTCGCCATTCTAAAAAAAGTCAAAATTGCAAGATATAAACTCTGAATCGCAAGGAAAAAAGTTAGAATTGTGAAATTCTGAGAGAAAAGTTTGAATTGTAAGATATATAAATTACCAATGTGAGGGAAAAAAATGTGCAATACTTTATTTTTTATTCTGGGGTGGAAAATTAAAACAAATTGCACGCTGTTAAAAACTCAGAATTCAGAGGGAAAAAAAAAAAGCCAAAGTAAGTATAAACTACAAATTTTGGATGTATACTCATAATTTGCGGGTATAAAAAAAAGTTTATATATCAATTTAGACTTTTCGAAATCGAATTGTGGGGAGAGAGAAACTCGTATTTAAGATTTTTCTTTTTTCGTGGGGGAAATAAACTGTATTGTGAGATATAAATTCAGAATTCAGTTAAAAAAAAATTTTACAAGTATTATAATAAATAGTGTATCACTATGTAAAAGGATAGTTATGTCATGTATAAATAATGGAATAATAATAAATACTAATAAAATAATACTAATCATAAATAATAATAATAACAACAACAACAACAACAATGTATCTGCAAACTAAAAATACCTAAAAATACTAAAATATCTCATTTTGTGGTTGTTCTTTCTTAAGGAAAGTTGCATTGTTGATGCAACAATGATTTATTTTGCAAAACAGCTGTGGATGGATATCCTGTGTGTAGCATCTTACTGGTTTTGTCATTTACGGAAATTAAATATCAGAGATTGGACATGGTCAATTTTGCAACTGTTGGCAGGCCTGCGAAATTGTTCACGCCAGTAGCTCTTTTCATACAAACAATGTTCATGGATCATGCATTTCAGAAAAAAAGGAGGGGGGGGGGGGGGGGGGGGGAGGGGGGACTAAAGACGGCACAAAATGTGCTTAAAGCTATTGGAATTATACAAATGTTTTAATCGAATTGCATGATCTTGTGTTTAGGGAAGCAGAGGTGGCCAGAATGTGATGGATTCTGCATTGTTGGGTGTTGCTGTGTTTTTGTATTTAACATTGCATTGAAATGATTGAAGAGTTTTGCTAAGCCTGGAATTCAAGACCTCATTCCAGCAACAACTGTGTTCATAATGACAGCGATTGAATTGTTTGGTCAAGTCATTGTATTATTGGTCTCTAGAAGGTGTTCCTGCTAAAATACAGTGTTCAAGATCACGGTGAGCCCCATTTTCTCTCATTGGCCTGCTCATTTGCATACATGAACTGCATTTTCTGTTTGGTGAACATTAAGTTGCGGTCACATTAGCAACAATTTTGGCAATTTTGTGAGCCAATCTAATTGGGAAAATAGCAAGAACGCAACGGTTTGACGTTAAAACACCATAATGAGGATGTTTATTAAACATGTCGTGTTTGGCTTCTCAAGTCATTAATTGATGGACTGGAGTGGTGTGGGATGTTGGATTTAAGCAGCCAGTTGTAGCTGGTTTTTCTAGCTACATACAGTAGGTCTGGTACAGTTTGATGGACTAAAAGCAGTAATGCTCAACTGAAGCATTTACAGGTAGCCAGTGGAGAGACCAGAGCTGGGATATTAAGGAAGATTATTTCAGGAGGTTAAATAAAAGTCAAGCAGAAGAGTTTTGAAAGTGCTAGAGGAGACCTGCTTTTTTTTTTTTTGACATTCACACATACTTACGTAATGAACACGGAATAGGGAAGGAAGAGGCTGTCACTCGGCAGTGTGAGGAGTTCTCGGGTTGGTAGAAATAATTATTCAACACAGTCTTTAAACTCTAATATGAGTGTCTGAGGGACTATGTGGGGAGAAAAAAAAAAAAAACAAAAAACACATTTGAGGTAAATTGGGAGAATTTTAATTTAAGACTTACCTCATAAAAGCTCAGTGGAGTCAAGTCGTGTAGAAATAAGGCACATTTTGGAATAATTGTATTTATGTAATATAACTATTTGTGAAACATAATCATTTTAAAAAATTCTGATCATGATGGAAAAATACATTTACCAAATTGATCTAAGTAAACCTTTAACTTCCGTCTGTTTACACGAAAAATATTTTCAGTCTTTACTTAAAAATTTCAAGTGAATTCAACAGGCCCTGGCTGTTTATTTGTAAGTACATATACATGTTATCGTTTTTGTCAAAAATAATTCATACTTATGCTTTATTGATTTATTTTAGTGCTGTCAAAAGTAATCACGATTAAACGCATCCAAAATAATAAAAAAATGTTTATATAATATATATGTGTGTACTGTGTATATTTATTATGCATATATAAATACACCCACATGCATGTATATATTCAGAAAAAAGTTATGTTTATATATTAAATATATTTATATATGATATAATTTATATGAATATAAATATATACAGGTAAATATTTTCAAATATCTGGATGATCTTATAAATATATATATTATCTATTATATGTATGTATGTATATGGAATAAATAAACATTACACATACACATGTACACAAAAACTTTATGATTTATTCAGTATTGACTTTACTTGTATTATTAGATTATGATTATTATCAGTTGTTAGCAGTGGCATGATAGTCTTTTTTAGTTTATTTTAAATGTATTTTTTATTGTTGTAAACCAAGCGTTAAATAAGTTTTGAGATATGTAAAGTTTTCATCATATTTTAAGAACACAATATTATTTTTCTTATTTTATTAATCTATCTAAATATTTAAAATTTCAAAATGAATATGAATAAATTAATTTAATCAAAAATTAAATGTGACATTGTATTAAAATTATTAATTAATATTTATAAATATTAAATATGAATAGTCTTACCCTATATTGATAACCTTTAACAAGAATTTGTGGTTTGTTTGTAAAATGTCTTCTCTTAATTTTATTTATTATTTTTTTGTAAAGACATTCCTCAAATCTTTGCATGTTTGTTCACCACAATACTTTTCCTTATTACAAAGGTACATGTGTCAGGGTAAATGAGTTGGTTCCCATTCCTTTTGTAATCTTATTTTTCGTTTTAATAATAAATATATAAATTATTAATTGTTAAAAAACTAAGAAAAGGTCAAGTTATAAAGTCAAGGTATAAAGTCAGAAAGGTGAGTTTTTTTATTATAAAAATATATAATATAATTTTACTATTTTAACAGTTACAGTTAGTTAAACGGACAGCCCTACCATCAGCATTTTTTATTATTTAATTTATTTAATCTTTATTTGTTTTTATAAATACATTTCTTAAATTCTTTCTACACCTTTGCATGGTATCGTTATAACACACGAACTGTACCAGGGTTCCACCACAATATTTATTTTTATTTTATTTAAACTGCTGACAGTCATGAGAGCTTGTTTCTGACATGAATTATAAGCACTGATGTGAACCCTATTCATGAAACCGGCCTGACACTGCAGACACTTCCTGAGCCGTGAAGCGTAGAAATACGCCACATCATAAACTAACAATGCATGAAAATATCACCTCCAGCTGCATTTTTGCGCAATTGTGAGGGATTTTGACCACTGTGGCAATAAAGTGTCAACAAGTGTGTCTGTGTGTGTGAGAGATTTGTGTGAGACTCTGGAGCTGAAGCCACCTGCCTGGCCCAGAGGCGACGCTGAGCAAAGGACTTGCGCTAATCAATCACGGTGAGCGCAGCTGGGCCTGGCAGGAGTCAAGATGACTGTGGATATTGGATCTGGTCCATATTGCCTGGGAATTTATGGGAATGGTGGATGAGGGAGCTGGCAGGTCACAGGTGTTTAGCGGGTCGAAAGGGGATGCTTGAGTTCTCAGATCTGGATCTGCTATAAACAGCATCCTAAAATTAAAAATATGTTGTTACAAAAACCTGTATGACTGACTTTATTTTGTGGGACACAAAAGCAACCAGTGGCTGTCAAGCTACAAAAAAAAAAGCAACATTAGGACCAGTTCACACAGAATGTGTTTCTACGGTTTACGTTTTTTAGTTTTTTCCCCCCGTGTTTACATAGAGACACTATGGAAACTTGTTTTTGCCACCAAATAAAAAAAAAAACATACCTTGCAATTCTCTTTTTTTTCCTCGCAATTGTGAGTTTACATCTCGCAATTCTAACTTTTTTTTTCCTCCGAATTGAAAGATATAAACTTGCTATTGTAAGAAAATAGTCTATTTTTCCCAAAATAATTGGACTTTATAATTGGTATGTAAACTAGCAATTGCGAGGAAAAAAAATTTCAGAAATAAAGTTGAATGGTGAGTTTATATCTCACAGATCTGACTTTATTTCTTGCAATTGCGCATTAATTTCCCTCAATTACAACTTTATTTCTCGCAATTCTGACTTTATTTCTTAAAATTGCAAATGTATTTTCCTCAATTACGACTTTATTTCTCGCAATTGCGAGTTTACATTTCGCAATTCTGAGGAAAAAAAGTGGAAAAATTGAGGGAGATGGTCACAATTACTTTTTTTGTATTTTTTAGTCAGTCGTTGAAAATGGTTTCCATAAAAAAATCAATGATAAAGTATCAGTGGAATGAAACAGTCACTTATTATACCATGTGCAAATTTGCGTGCAAAATCAGTGTACGAATCTCATTATAAACATAAACATACTCGGGTTTATATAAAATGTTATACATGTTGCATCTTAAATGGATTTCATCATATATTTATATATGTGCATTATAGTATGAGATGCAAGGTTGCGTGGAAAGCTCTTACATGGAATGGTATGGGTGTGTTTTATGCATATTACGTACCTCAGACACGCATTCGCTTATTTATAATGATCCAAATTCATGAACATTAGAACGAAGCTAAGAACAAATTTGTGTGCAAACCTACACACATTTTTCATGAGAAGTTCTCCTGTGCGTATGAATATGAATCAATTTTTATTACTGAATGAGACCCAGTATTATGAGTCTGTAAAATAGATGGATAATGCATCTCCACTTTAGAAAAGCAAAGCCAAAATGTCCCAGATATGGCCGCTTTCATCTTGCATCAATGATGTGATTTGGAGTCTGAATCTGCACAGTAGTGATCATGAGCTGGATTCGCATATCTAAGCCCCGCCCAAACTCCAGCAGACCCAATCGCAAACAAGCACGCAATCATGACACCACACCCTGTTTTTATAGCATCTAACTAACTAAAAGCAAACTTATTAGAAAAATGAACAGCGTTATAAGAACTTCCTAAAAAAATGGAAACCATATTCGAGATTTTTTTTTTGCCCAAAAAATTTGCATAAAGGCAGTACAACAAATATTTATTTGATAAAAAAATACTTTAGATAATATACTAGCCTATAAAGTGCTTTACATTACAGTAGTGAAACGATTTTTATTCCAGTACTGCATTGAGAATTGTGGTTGGGGAAATGTTAAATTTTCATCAAAATAATGAAAAAAAAAGGCTTCCTTTCCTTTGAAAGAAAATATTTCTGACTTTCACCCTGAAAGCAGAAGTCATTGCCATTGTGTTGAAGCTCTGCAGCCTTTTGTACGTGAAGCGAATCAAACGAACATTAGTCCGGCGCTTCACTTTAGTCAGTTGAATGAGCTCGGCAGATTTCTGGGATGAAATGCCACGTCAAAGCTTTGTCTGTTCAACAGAACGAGGTCGACATGAGGTGACAGACTGATCCGACTAGCTGGTTCCCACCCGAGTCAGACATACACGCTTTAGTGACTCTCCCGCTCAAAAAATAGTTTAACCGTTATTGTATTTTTAAAATACTCCTACTTCAAATTATGTCTCAAGTATTATAGAAAATCCCATTTCCGAGCTGGAACATGCATGTAAGGCCTCTCTCACATAAATTTTTAGTTTTAATCAAACCCGGCGCCATCAAATTGTCAGATAAAGAAAGGCCACAGATAATGGGATTTCAGGAGATGGTTTGCATAAATATGCCACCACGGTTCAACCTCGGCAGGGATAAGAGCCGTTAATTGGAATGAGAACCAGGCCATTATCGTAATATACCTTCCATCGACTCCCAACGGTTCCTGTGGGATCTGTTACTGGGGAGGTCGGTTGATATTTCACCCGGTTGCTTGCTTCCAGGCCTGCCGTATTTACAGGGATGCAACTTCATGTTTTGTTGCTCGCCACATTATAAAATCAGAGTAATCAAGATGTGGCCTGTCTGTTCTTGATAGATGTATGGGAACCTCTGGGATTGATTGCGCGCGCGTAGATGCTAGAGATATGAAAAGATAACGTAGCACGGACAAAATAAACAGCTCTGGGTTTTATTGATGCAAGAAAAAATACATTCACAGGTTAAAAAAAAGCATGCAGCTCAACACAAAGAAATCAGCGTTCAGACGTCACATCAGAAGAACGAGTCCCTGCTTAGAGATTCAGATTTACACATGATTATGCGTAACTATTGCTATCATAGTGTTGTTTATTTGGTCACCTATTGTCAGTGTTGGGGGTAACGCATTACAAGTAACGCAAGTTACGTAATAAGATTACTTTTTTCCAAATAGTAAAGTAATGCATTACTTTTTAAATTTACAAGAGAATATCTGAGTTACTTTTTCAAATAAGTAACGCAAGTTACTTTTTTTTTCCAATTTATTGATTGACAGCTCTCCTGTCCCCATGTTGAGAGAAATCAGAAGATGTTACTGTAGTTCTAAAATAAATATGAATATGCATTAGCTCATCTTACGCACACAAAAAAGAAAAAAAGAAAAAAACACAGATTCAGTATTCCTCAAAATGAATACAAATAATGCAACTCAGAATATAACGCAAACCTGCAATAATTAAATGTTAAACAAACCAAATATCCTTTATGTATTTAATCCCATTCTATTAACCAATGTCTTTCCTTCTGATCTTCGATAATAATAATAAGCAAAAAATTATAGACAAACATTTTTTTAAGTGTGTTGAAATTTCTTCTTCTGCATTCTACTGTATAGACGTAAATTTACTTTCCCTTCAGCCTGAGGCTTATTCATTTCACTTTTGGTGTGAAAAGGCTTTTACATTTGCCAAAAATATAACTTTTTTATTTTAAAAACAAACAAGCAAGCCCTGTCCAGATTTTAAAAGTAACGCAAAAGTAAAGTAACGCATTACTTTCCATAAAAAGTAACTAAGTAACGTAATTAGTTACTTTTTTATGGAGATAGCATTACTTTTAAAAGTAACTTTCCCCAACACTGCCTATTGTTTTGGCAATTATATAGGAAAAAAAGATTGGTCTAATGTGTCATCTGTTAATACTTATTGCACAGATATTCACTGAATTCTGTTCAGGCTTGTTTAATTAAATCTGCATATTGAAATACCCAAGTATGAAATGTAGTATTCAGCAATTAGTATTCTTATTAAAATGTCCAATAATCTGGGATAAAATAAAGGTAACCAAAAACATTCTGGACATACTGGACATCCAAATTAGTTGGATTTTTTTTTTTTTTTGAATTGGCATATTTACTTCCAAAACAGGCATGCCAATCCACTCATTTAGTAATCCTTCTGACCTGCACAACAACATGTCATTTAAAGAACTGGCTATCCATCACATAAATATAAACATTAGGATTGGCAGAACTTGCTTCTGTTTGCCCATAGAGGGCATCTTTGATGTGATTGATCTCTTTTCCATAAACAGTCTCCCTTTCTTTCTTTTAAAAAAAAATGTATTTAATTATTTATTTATGGTTTGTGTTGTTTTGATTTCTAAATCTTTCTAAATCTTGACAGATGTCCAGCTAAGGAAATGAATTAAATAATTTATCAAGGGAGACAGCTGGACCAGTCAAACATTGATTCCTCACAATAAACCCATCTAAACTTAGAGAATACTGGAAGATAAAATAAAGAGAAAGCACAAAATATCTGTCATAGAACATTTGAACAGGTCCACAAGGAAGTGACAATATTTTCAATTGAAAACAGTACAATCATCAGTTCATATACGCCCGTTTCTGACATTGAATAAAAAAATAAAAAATAAACACCTCTCACACAAATCTGAATTTATATCTCACAATTGAGAAAAAAAAAGCTAGCTATAAGACATCATTAGAAACTCATAATTGAGAAAAAAAAGTCTGAATTTTTAAATAAAAAGTCACGGACCCACTTTATATACTAAGTGGCCTTAAAGGGGTCATATAATACTGCTAAAAAGAACAGTATTTTGTGTATTTGGTGTAATTAAATCCGTTTATGCGGTTTAAGGTCCCAAAAACACATTATTTTCCACATACTACATTATTGTTTCTCCTCTATGCCCCGCCTTTCTGAAACGCGTCGATTTTTACAAAGCTCATCGGTCTGAACAGTAAGCAGAGGCCGGGGGCTAGCGTGAGCAGAGGCGCTTGCTTGAGAACGGCATGCTCGGCGATTTCGACGAAGGAGCGTCCGGAAGGACATATGACTACTCCGGGCTGGACTCTGCTTCGTCCATGGTGAAAGCTGATTTTTTTTGTTTTTGTATGGCGATCCACAGCGCAATGTTGTTGTATTTCCTCAGCAACCAGCATGGATCAGCCCCAGGCATGACGAAGCAGATATCGTCCTCTTTTGGAAGACCAAACAAAGTAGTTTCACTTTTACAACGAAGCACACAGCATCTTCACGACATGGCGGCGGCAACAACCATACTACAGCGAGAATAAAAGTCACACCTTCTTTCTTTGCATGAACATTTGGTGGCGTTATGCAAATCTTCCCACAAAGTGAGGTAGATATGTGGGGCCGTGTTAGAACGTGCCGTTTTAGGTAGGCTGACTCTTAACTTTTTTAAAGAATATCTCTTTGGATTTGAGATTTTTGTCTTTGCAACTTTACAGATCTTCTTGAGAGCTTGTAACAATCCAAAGAGAAAGCAAAAATTGAAATCGCATCAAATGACCCCTTTAAAAATATGTACCTACATTTAAATTAATAATTTTGGTACAAGACAATTATTGTGTATACTGTTTTTACATTGACTGACATTGGAAAATTTAACGGCATGATAATTACATCTGTAATTAATTCGTAATGTACATTATATTACACTGTTGACCATCCTTACACGTAAACCACCCGTAACCTACCCATACCACCAAACCTGTCCCTAACCTTACTCGTATCCCACCTCAATAGCAGCAAAAGTGTTTTGCAATACAATATGAACACTTTTACATTGTACTTAACTTTTGATGTAAGTACATAGTAGTTAAGGCCACTTGATATAAAGTGGGGCCAAAGTCACAAATATCTTCTGTGGCAAAAAAAAAAAATAAAATTGCCAAAAAAAAAAACAAAACAGTCAGAATTGCACGATGTTAACTCAGAATACGGTGGAGGGGAAAGTCTGAATTCTGTGTTTATATAAAAACATTTAAGTAGTTAGAATTCGTGAAATTGTGAGGAAAAAGCCACAATTACCTTTTTTATTTTATTTTATTCCATGATGGAAACTGCATTAAGTACTAGCACTGAATTTAACAAATTCTGTGATTTTTGTAATATTAGTTGCTTTGTCTCTCTTACAAATGTTTAGTCTGTTTGAGTATGTTAATATAAACATTTGAAAAGATGGCTAAAATGTCAAAATTAACATTACAATAACAGCTAATCTCAGTCCGTCACTGAGCAATTATCTCTTTTACTTCCTGTTAATTTTATAATTATATTATATTACTGTGTACTAATTAAATCTTAAAATGTTATGCTTTCAGAAAGCTTTAATCATGACTGTTATGAAAATGAAAATCTCTGCTCTCTGTGGCAGGAAACAGCCATCAGACCAGACTATAACTACCGGCTTGGGAGCAAGAACTTGCTAGATTCATACACTGGCTGCAGTGAGCTGCATATGGTGAAGTGCTGACAGCTCAACACATTGCCCTCACAATGTCTTTCCAGTGTTTATCATTAAACCTAAACTATTCCTCCTCCATAGATCTTGCAAAAGGGTTGGCGGAACTGTGAAAAGACTCAGCAATCTAGCTGCAAGAAGCACACATTCAGATGCATTGTGGGCTTGATGATGTAAATGAGACGCTTCTAGAAGCCTAGCACACTGCAAGACAGTACCTTACTGTTTAATGTTTTAAAGTCAATGTGAATTGCTGTTTGCAGCCCATTTGACTTTCATAATGAGACATATTTGGAGTAGGCTGGGATGAGTTATGTTTATTGAGAATTAATAGAAATTAATAGAAATGTAAAAAAATGGGTGTTACATAGAAAAATTGAGGCAAACTAAATGTGAGGTTGCTAAAACAAATGGATAAAACAGCTGCTCGGCTGTATACGTTTTTATAAAAAAGACATTGCATGTGTATTATGCTAACATTTAATAACAGTAACATTCAACAAAACTGGACATTTTTATGTTTTTGAAACCTCACAGATCCATGTTCTAAGAGTTTTGAATTGTTAAAAAAATGAGATGAGAATTTTTTTTTTTTTAATTATGCTAATTTTTTTTTTGAATAGCATTTTAAATTGGGGAAAGGGAAATGATTGTGTAATTGGCTTACAACTGATTTGGAATGAGAGTGATCATACATCCTCCTCTTCCCAGAATTTCGAAATTGTCTAAAGTGTCCAGGTTTTGACTTTATTTTTAAAAAAAAATTCATACTTGCTGAATGTAATGACTGAAAAGTAGTTTGACCAAGAGCGTGCAGGCATTGCACATAACTGACCAATCGTGGCATGCATGGGATCTACAAAGAACAGTCAAAGCAATGCAAATACTGTTGCAGTATATGAGGACTGTAGAGAGAATGTCAATAGGAAAGCAAAGCAAAATCTGGACATTTCAGGCAATTTATAAATTCTGACCAGGATGGGTGAAAGAGAATGTATGTTGTCCTATTGGAATTCAACACAACTAAACACTAGGCATCGTACACTTGCTGACTTTGTTATTGGTTACAGAAAACTAGGCATATGTTCTAAAACTGGCTCAAAATATCAAACAAGTTTGATATCCTCCAGCTCAGTAGAGGCATAGTCTGTAGCTAAAAAATAGAGTCTGTACCCATCTTACACTACACGATTTTATATAAAAATCTATCATCTCAAATCTGCAGACTGGATCTTCTTCCGGCAACTAGCATTGATTTGTCCAGACTATAAATTGTGGTAAGAATCTTTGCAAAATTTGTGCAGCCTTTATGTAGTCTTTGATTTGTTGTAAAAATGTGTACCGTAGAGTTAGCAACAACAAATACCAGAAAATCTTACAGGGCAACAAGGTTCTCTCTTGTAATGTGGCCTAACAGTTAGCTTGCCATTAGATGTGATTGAACTACTTGAACTACCCGACCTTAATAACATTAGTCCCATGGTGACTTCATCATTTACATCTTAAGTGTCTCTACAGACACTTAAAGTGACTTACATGAAGTGCACTAATCAGGTGAATGTCAATTACATGACAGAATATTGAGAGTACATCACATGCTGCTAAATGTGGGCCTCAAAAGCCTGTCTGATTGTTTGAAAAAAGTCCTCAACAGTCTGCACAATTTCATGTATCATTCATGTCAATAACATAAATGATGTGGAATGATTTCTACAGTAAAATTAAATACCTACGTGCAATAATAATAGAGTCCACTAATAATATTTTCAAGTAGTTTCTAAGTGGGACTGTGTATCAGTAGCTGATTAACACTTTATGGAGTATAACATGCAATAAAATTATTCACTGATTTTAGCTGGCAATTATAACGCACAGAGTTTGTAATTTGGTATCATTTTGGTTTCTTAAAGCTGCAAAACTTGTTCAGAGATCCACTTACATACTTGTAATAAAAATATGATGGAAAGTGCTTTGAGTACTGTTTTAAATAAATATGAGAATAGGAGTGCAGTACATGGCAGTGAAGAATTATTTCTCAGTTTCTCTGAGACCATGAGGGGATTAGACTCACATATTAAAAAATGTCACACCACTGTAAATCTTGACTTTATTGTACCTGACTATGTGATGTGTATATGAGGGTGCTTACATAATATATATTTTTTACTGCTTCAATGAGCTTTGCAAATACAGGAATAATCGGTCTTTATATAGAGTGGGGGCAGGAAACAGACAATGTAGGTGTTTATTCAAATTTTGGAATCAAATTTGAGGAATCAACCATCAAGGTTACACTTTATTTCAATAGATCACTTTTACTAACTCTAAGTAACTTTGCAACAGCATGTGAACTAATACTCATTAGATTATTAGCAAACTGTTAGGCTAGAGTTAGTGGAATAAGGGTTATTTGACATACTTGCAAAATTACTTATAGTTGAATGTCTAAAGTGGACTATCAAAATATTGAAATAAGTGAACACTGGTGTAACGAATCAGCTCAGGGAAATATGAATAATTAATCATAACTAGTTATAATTAATTATGAATATTTTAGATCCGCTGTAGATATTTAGCTGACCTCTCAGGGTCAACTGTCTTGTCAATTCTAAGAACGTTAATTTCCTGTTTAAGTGTTTATGTAGTTAATAAAACCTTACTTGTATCACACTTGAGTTGTTATGTTTGCTCATAACTGAGTCAATTAATCATGCAGATTTATGCTACAAGCTTTTGTAGAATTGTACAGTAAGGAAGTTATTTCCCTTAAACTAGTCTAACATACTACATAAACACATAAACTGGTCTAACATACACATACACACGCACACACACGCATACAGTTGGTATAGGAAAGGGTTAAAGCTTAACTCAGTACAGAGAAGAGACATAAGGAATGAAATTTATGGAACCATTTGCATATTCAGCAGATCTACACCTGAGGGAAAAATCAGATTCTTAGTTCAAACACACCTTGGTAAAAAGGTGCAACTGATACCTAATATATAAATTAATAAGACTAAGTTTGAATACTAGCAAGTCTCATCTGTCTGAAAGAGATTCCTGATGCAATATTAAGGCCCAAGATCTTGCTGAAGTTGGTGAGTTGATGAGAAAGAACCAGTTTGAGTCAGAGAATCTTGGTGAAATGGAAAGGTCAAGGCCAAAGCCTGGCACGAGCTTAGGGTTTCCAGGTGCGTTTCTCTCACATCCTCTCAGAATTAAAAAAAAACACCGACTGAGTGGGTCCCTGGAGCGGGGCCTTTAAGGTCGGAGAAGATCCCCGCCTCTCAAGATGGGTTTGTCCAATGAGAAAGATGGAAATTCCAAGGGGGAGGTGGCAATTGCTGGAGGGTTTACAACCCTTTGTCTCTAAGCATGGTAATTGGCAAATGGACTTGAATCGAAATTACTAAAGTTTCTCAGGACACTAATATATTGCCTAGGTACCAACATATAATATACACGCTCGAATAGATCATCAGAAGGCAAATTCATAGATACAAAACAAGGTAAGATTACATATAGTGAAAAAGGATGATCAGGAATGGGTTCCCTCATAAGCATGCCTAAATAGTCTAAAAATATCAAAGACAACATATACCATGAGCTGAAGGATATGTGTGTTCATTCAAAGAAGGTTTTCCTATGAATTGATTAGTAGAAAAGTAAATTTCTACTGTGCACTGTGGATTTTCTATGGGGGGAAAAAAAACACCACCCCAAAAATTGTAGTGAGAGGGGTGACTCTTGCATTCCATTAGGTCGTAAATGTATCTGGTGTAAGGGTTGCCATGGTAACCAGGGTCCTAGGCCCTGTTCACAGACAACTTGGCACACAGTATGTTTATTGGATGAGGGGTCTGTGAACGTTTTGTTAAACTAATGAATAACTGATTTGTTAAATCAAATAAAAAAAAATGTGTGTTTGATTGGTCCAGACACTACAAAATCCCCCTTTTCAGACGTTGTTGTCCGTAGAATAGACAACAACACGAGCGATGTCAAAGGTGCAGAACAATCTAACACACACCTGTCACTCACGGCTGGGAGGCAGTGGTGGCTTTCTGGCTGTTGGTGCCTCCCAGAGTGGTTGTGGTGCCGTGGTGGATGCTGTCAGGTGGTGTGCTGTGGTGATGTAGGCTGTAGCAAGGTGTGGGTCCTCGAGCTTATGCAGCAGGTGTCGAGGCTGTGTCACCTGTCATCCTGAAGTGAGTTAGTCCGGGTAGGATGTTTTTTTGTTGATGTTGTTAGCCAGTAGGCTATTTGTGGTACCTGTGATGTGGGACAGCCGGGTTAGACTCTTACTGGTGAGAGTGCAGGTGGTTCCAGTGATTGCAGGTAATTGTTATGGAGATTCTGTAGTGTGCAGAGAATTTCCGACTGACCTAGTGATGATGGCAGGAGAGCGGCAGGTGGTTGTTAGCCCTCTGTTTTGCTCAACGTCACTAGAAATCTGATGTTTGCGGTGTCGCTTGGCTCTTGTGGCGGCACCGACTTGAGCTTGCCTGAGTTGTGTTGGTAGAGGTTTCGCTGTTGGGCATGTGGGCCCGTTGCTCAATCCGATGTTGTCTGGCTGCTTCTGGGGTGTCGGTTTCAAGGGATGCTCCTCCCTTGTAGGGGCCTGATGCTGTGTTGCAGCAGTCAAGGAGTCAGAGGTTTGTCCTTCTCAGTACTCCTTAGTTGAGTTTTGTTCAAGGAGCTCTTTTGTGAGTGTCAGCACCTCCTGTAACCCAGAAGTAGGCATGTCCAGCTGTCCTTGTGTAGCCTCCGTTCAACACCTGTGTGAAGGGTGTGGAGGAGGATGTTGTGGTGGACTGCTGTTGGACATACCGTGGTGTTTGCAGGATGAGGACGCCTTTTTCCATGGCTTTTCCCAGTGGTTGGTCTGGAACCTGGGTCTGTTGCCATGGTAATGGCTCTGTCCTCCGCTGGCTAGTGGCTTTCTATAGAAGGTTGAATGCTGGGTGCCTTCTGGTGCCCGCTTTGGATTCTGAGTTGTGAAGTTCAGAATCAGCAGCGATCAGTCCATGTTCAGAGGATTCTGAGAATTCCTTTATGATGGATTAAGCTGCTGGCGAGGCTGCAGGATCAGTTTCTTTGATGTCCTCAGGGTCTCTGCAGTATTTAGGTTGCCAGATGTGTTGTCTCTGGCCAGCTCGTTGGGGTCTGTGGGGTCACACGGTGTGTGTGTCTGCAGTGATCCTCTGGAAAGGTCCCTGCCCCACCCCCTTGTGGCTGCTGGTTGGTGATGTGTGAACAGTGGGCTCTCGTCCCCCCCCGCGCAGATTCGGACTCTTGGCTGAGGGGGTCTGAGCCTGCTTGTCAGGGGAAGTTCAGTTTCGTGTTTTCCCTGTCTGTTCACCTTGTGGTCTGCAAGCATATTCCAGTTCATTTGTGACACTGAATTCACCTCAGGCTGCTTGCAGGCTGGCTGCGTTGTTTCGGTTCGCCTGAATTAAACCTTTTTTTTCTTCTGCAGCTGCAGAGGTTTTCAGGGAGCTGACTTGTGAAGTGTCAAGCAGAAGGCTTTGGCTCCCTTTCCCCCCTTTCGTAGCTGTGCACAGGCGGGGACGGCTTGCACTGCTGGTGGTGTGATTTTTGCTTGAGTCCATGCGCAGTCGGTAGGACTGTTTAAATTCTTTCTGAACCAAGTCAAGCTCCTTTCTAACTGCTGAGTCAGGGTTTGGACCTCAGCTCTTGCTGCATGCCGATGGCCTTCTAAGGTCTTAGATCTGGTGTCTCTCTCATTTAGTTCCAAATATGTTATTTTTAATAGTGACTTTGTGTGAAACAGTTCTCCTTTCAAGTCCTGTCTGATGGCTTTTTAAAGCGGCGCTTGGTGTCTAGCAGCTGTAAGAGCCTCCTGAAGACTGGTGATTTCATTCTGTCGCACCATTCTGTGAGGGTCTTTGCATCCGTTCTGTGCTTTCTCTCGTTGAGCAGGTGTCAGTTCTCTGCAGAATTCTGTGACTTGCAGTTTCAGCTCATTTACTTCCTGTCTGATGCCCTTGAGGGTGTGGACCGAGGAGAGGATGATGCTGTTCAGGTGTTCTCTTATGTCGCAGTCTCGCTGTTCCTTTCTTTGTCATTGCAGGTCGTTGGCTGCTTGGAGGTGAAGGATGTCCATTACAGTGCTCTGTTGGGTTTCCAGGTGGTCCTGGTGAGCTTGCAGGGTTGGATGTCTGTGGAATGTCTGCGACATGCTGGCACACTTGTGGGAACACCAGAGAGAGAGAGGTTCAAGGCAAATGCAGGTACGTACAGAGATGTTAAGCTATCTCTATGGGGAGTGGCTGTGTAGGCCATGTAAGGTATGAGTAGCTGGTGAGGGGCAGCTAGTGAGGTAGGGTTCTATGTTTTTGTGTTCGTGAACACAATGGGAGAGTTTGAGTAACTTTGTTGAGGTGGCCGTAAGCAGGGGTCAGCTGATGAACGGGCTATACATGTAGTCAAACTATTACTAAAGCACTGATGGTTCACGGGTTTGGTCACTATGACGAAAATGAAAAAAAAAAAGATGAACTCAAAAAAAAAAAAAAAAGGAAGATTTTACCTATTTTAGTTTTTTTTAAGAGATATGGCTAAGCAGGTGTCATTGGTTGTGTGATGCTGCAATAGACTTCATAAACCTAGGGTTAGGCTGTTTGGTAAACTAGCAGGGATCCACCAAATACCTCATCAAAAGAAAAAGAAAAAAAACAGTGGGAATTGTTCCTAGTTCTACCTTGACCTACATTGTATTGAACAGTAGCTGCCCTTCAATGTACAAGGCCTGGCACTGAGGAGTGAGGAGAAGCAGAGAGGAAACAGGGATTATGCTACTAAAAACCTGTATAACTCGTTAAGGAAACAAACAGTTGCTAGAACTACTGTAATCCTATACAAAACGCGAAGATGGTGATAGTAAAAATAACTAAAATAAGGTAAAAGTAAAAAAAAAAAAAAAGAGGTCTAAAGCTGTCGGAAATCTTAAAAAGGGAAAAGTAAATAAAAAATGAAAAATTTATTTACTTTAATCCCAAATTTAAATAAAAATCAATTGATGAATTGGACATTTGTGCTAAACAAATGTGATAAATGCAATAAAATTAAAGAGAGGATAGAATAAAGTCAAAAAACCAAAAAATAAACAATAACGCAAGTAAACTAAAGATGTGGGGCGGGACGGCCGAAATGATCCAAAGAGGAGGGTGATGCATCAAACAGGGAAGTGACCCAGGGGTGATGGGTGATAGAGAGAGAGAGAGATAGAGAGAGAGAGAGAGAGAGGAGTGGTTAGAAAGTTACACTGTACACGCCTATCTAGCGTTAGTCGTATGCTAACAGTTAGCAGTTGAGGTAAAGGGCTTAGCTTAAGAATTAGCGTTGGTTACACGCAGTTCTTTGTTTACACACAGGTCTGTGAAGTGGGTGCTGTTGTCAGATTAACCGGAAGAGTCTGCTCACACTTCCGGGGTCACGTGTTGCTAGGAGACCAATGCAAGCTCACAACAGGTGCAAGTGGAGCAGAACTTGCACTCCTGTGAGCATGCATGGGAAACTCATGAGGGGCATAACAGTCAGTTATGACATGTCCCATACAAATTCATTCATTAATCAAAACAGCACATTCACTTCACAGGCAATGGTGGATTCGTAGTTAGCTACGCTAGAATAACACCATTAATTTTACGTAAATGTTTCACATGAGCGAGTCAAAATGAAATGCAATGATACGTAACACATAATAAGGCCTTAATTTAGTGAAATGAGGAGTATCGCTCAGATCACCTACACAGTGCTGAAAAAGGGGATTTCTTCGCCCAAGATCAGACCGATGTATTCTGGTACCATTTATATGGGCTGCTAATCTGAAGTTTACCCATCAGAAAAAGACGTACCCTCTACTAACAACAGAAATTAAGATTTCTTCTCTAAAATCAGGTTAGTTACTTATTGTACGATTTAAACACATTATAGCACTAAAAACTTCTTACTGCTTGTAGGAAGGCACATTCAAGCTATAGTTTTATCTGATTTTGATCAGAAAATGGTATGCGCATGGATAAGAAGTTACGTAAATGTTTCACATGATCGGGTCGATATGAATACAATGATACATAACACATAATAAGGCCTTAAATCAGTGAAATGAGGAGCATCGCTCAGATCACCTACACAGTACTGAAAAAGGGGATTTTTTCGCCCAAACTCAGACCGATTTATTCTGGTACCATTTATATGAGCTGCTAATCTTGAGATTTCGTCGTCAGGAAAAATACCTATGCTCCACTAACACAGAAATTAGGATTTCTTCGCTAAAGTCAGGTTAGTATCTTATCGTACGATTTAAAAACATTAAAGCACTGAAACTTTCTAATACCTGTAGGAAGGCACATTCAAGCTATAATTTTATCTGGTTTTGATCAGGAACTGGTATGTGCATGGAGAAGAAGTTACTAAAACTTATGAAACAGACACATAAGATTGATTATTGGGTCTGCTTGCAAACAATGTTTAAAACGACGCCACTGTTCTAAACGACGCTCGTCCTGCATAAAGTAGGAAACTATTGTCCGGGCCATGTGACTGCTGGGAGTTTTCTGGCTAGCTTGTCAATGTCTTTGGGGGTCACATCATGCACTGCTGCAGGGATGCTTCCCTGTGGTTGCTTGAGGTATTATGGTCTGTCTGATGAGTTGTTAAGCAGAAAGTGTTGGCTCCTCCCTTTGTAGCTTGGTGCATATGGGTAAGTTTGCACAGCTGAGTGAGGATGCAGGAGTCGGGTGTCTCTCCCACTGCGTCTCCTTTCGCCACCTATAGGAGTCCCTGAGTTCTCTTCGGACCATGTCAAGCTTGTCTTGAGTGTTGTTTAGCTGCTGGATCAGAGTCTCTTGAAGTCTATCTATTTCCTCCTGTAACTCCATTCTGCTGGGGTCCTTGTGGGATACCGCCGTGATCTGTTGCTTGAGATCATTTACCTCCTGTTTCAATCCCATTAGGTTGTGGGCCAGGAAGATGATGACCTTGGTGAGCTTTTTGTAGCAATAACTCTTGCTTGAGTCCTGAGTCTGAGATACTCTTTTCTCTGTGTCCAGTTGCTTTCGGCTCAGTAGGTGGTCATCGGCCCTGGGTAGGGGGTGTTCCTCACAACGCCTGGCCAGCCCTCTTTGGTCTGCATTCTGGGCAGTTAGTCTGAGCATCTGCAACATTTTGGCAAACTTGTGTTGAGAGTAAGGGCTAGAGACTACTACAAGATCAAAACAGAGTGTGAATGCTAAGATAGGTTTGGGTCAGCATATATTTGCTGAAAAGGGCGTAAACAGGGTTTTGATTGATGATTTAAGACTACTCTTATTGTCAAATTATCACTCAGAATTTACCGATGGATCCCAAACAGGCTCCATCTCTGAGGAAGTGAAGGAGAAAAGGGAAAAGCAGAAGGAAAAGGAGAGCATTTCTATTCAGATTATGCTTATTATTTGGTGTTCAGGACGATAGTTATGCCCTCTTGTTTGTCTAGATGACTTGTGTAGCAGGGTCATAAAAATTAGGGCACATGTTTGAAAATAAACAAATCAAAAATAGAAATGTCTCTGGTTCCTTTTGAGGTTCAGAGAGAACATCAAAACAAAGGGGGCATAACATATAAATGGATTTAAAATTAGCTGACTGCTATTATTAAAACAAGGTAATCAATCTGGTATTAGGAACAAATAGCAGCACTAGTGATTAGTGTGTTACTAAAAGCACCCAATACCTTAATGATTCTTCTCTAGATAGACAGTGAAGATGTAATAAATTTTTAGATTTTAATTAGCTAGTAACTAAGCAATAGCATTCAGGAAGGATACATCTAAGATAGTTAAATAGTTCGCTGAGACGAATTGAAGATTGAGAAACATAGAAAAAGAAGGAAAACGGGAAAAATCAGGAACCAGGGATTAGGTTAAATTCAAATTACTTCACACTGCATACACACATGCTGTATTTAAAAGCTTCAATTAAAGAGTGTTAACCCCTAATTGTTAAAGCTATTTGGTAGCTTAGCCTAAAATGAAACTATGCTAAGTCGTGTTAGCTTAGCTGCTTCAGGTGGTTTGTTTACAACATGACGTGTTGTGCTATGTGAAGTTAGCGCTTCCTGTGACAAGTTGTTGTCACGGTAACCAATGCATGCCAGTGCAATTCAAGCAGTTTAGTGTCTGCCTATTTTTAAAAAAAAGTTGCCCACAGTTTTAGAACGTGGTGCTTTCAGTCCTTCAAGACTTGTTGCATTAAATAAGCACTTCTGTGAGTGCTTCTCTAATGTAACAATAAACTTCTTGCACTTGTTTAAAGAATTACAAAACGGGTTTACTGTAAGTTAAAACCGGTTTAAACATATATGTAGTTATGTGTGCCTCACACATGAATACTAAAGTACAGTATTACATCTTTAATTTCACTCAGCGAGTGAAACACAGTAATGACCACCAGGTTGCTAGGCTTGTATATATGCAGTCAAAGTGTAGATGAATTGCTTCAATCTAATTATAAACTATAAGGCCTTTATGCTGTAGAAAGAGGAGCAACACTCACATCTACCTTGATATAACTGTACTGAGATTTCTTCTTCAAAGAAACAATTTAAACAATACTGCAATTTTGTGATTTCTTCACTAAAGCATATTACATTATGGTACAGTTTGGACATGCCGCTGAGCTGAGATTCAGACTTATGCTTTGTCAGAACAGATTTATGCTTTAATACTGAAATTAGGGTTTCTTTGCTAAAATCAGATTAACCTTACACTGATACCATTAAGCATGAAATACATAAAGACTCTTCCAATCATAATAGCGGTACCAATTCAAACCCCCACTTTATCTGCATCTAAACAAGCCAGCAAATAGGGACACAACAGCGCATCTCAAGTCACGCCCTATTTTAACCTGGACTATCATGCACACACTTTTAAGTTGTTTATCACGCACACATTCTCCACCAAAATCTGTAACGAATCAGATCATGGGAAATATGAATAATTAATCATAACTAGTTATAGTTAATTATGAATATTTTAGATCCACTGTAGATATTTAGCTGACCCTTCAGGGTCAACTGTCTTGTCAATTCTAAGAACGTTTATTTCCTGGTTAAGGGAAATAACTTCTTACTGTACAATTCTACAAAAAACTTGTAGCGTAAATCTTGCATAATAAATGACTCCGGTTATAAGCAAACAATGAAAACGTCAAGTGTGATACAAGTAAGACATTATTAACTACATAAACACTTAAACTGGCCTAATATACATAAAACATATAAAATGGTCTAACATACCATTACCCCTACACACACAACACCCGCATTCAGTTGGTATAGGAAGGGTTAAGCTTAATCAGTACAGAGAAGAGACATAGGAAGGAAATAGGAACCATTTGCCTATCAGCAGATCTACACCTGAGGGAAACGCCAGATTCTTATTTCAAACACACCTTGTAAAAAGGTGTAAATGATACCTAATGTATCAATTAATAAGACTAAGTTTGAATACTTGCATGTCTCGTCTGTCTGAAAGAAAAGCTTGATGCAATCTGAAAGTTCCAGTGGATCTTTGCTGAAGTTGGTTGATAAAAAAAAGAACCAGTTTGCGTCAGAGAATCTTGGTGAAATGGAAAGGTCGATGCCGAAGCCTGGCACGAGCTTAGGGTTTCCGGGGGCGTTTTTCTCACCACCTCTCAGAATACCAACAAACCACCGACTGGGAGGGTCCCAGGAGCAGGGCCTTTAAGGTCGGAGATGATCTCCGCCTCTCAAGATGGGCTTGTCCAATGAGAAAGATGGAAATTCCAAGCGGGAGGTGGCAATTGCTGGGGGGTTTTATGACCCTTTGTCTCTAAGCATAGTAATTTGCAAATGGACTTGAATCGAAATTACTAAAGATTCTCAGGACCCTAATATATATTGCCTATGTACCAACATATAGTATCCACACTTGTTTCGATCATAAGAAGGCGAATTCATAGATACTAAACAAGGTAGGATTACATATAGTGAAAGAATGACAGGAATGGGTTCCCTCATAAGCATGCCTAAAATAGCCTAAAAATATCAAAGACAACATACACCACGACCTGAAGGATATGTGTGTTCATTCAAAGAAAGGTTTCCCTATGAATTAATTAGTAGAAAAGTCAATTTCTACTGTGCACTGTGGATTTTCTATGGACATTGTAGTGGGAGGGGTGACTCTCGCATTCCATTAGATCGTAAATGTATCTGGTGTCAGGGTTGCCATGGTAACCAGGGTCCCGGGGCCCTGTTCACAGACATTTAGGCACCTATAGTATGTTTATTGGGTGAGGGGTCTGAACGTTTTGTTAATCTAATTAATAACTGATTTGTTAAATCAAATCAAAATAGTGTTTTTGATTGGTCCAGACGCTACACTGGGATATGGATACAAGGCAGTAACTCAGTAATTCAAATTACATCAGTTTAAAATTTACTGTCAAGGGAACAGAGGAAGCACCAAGGCCATGTTGTGACTGACCAATTACAGTAGAAGCCACACATCTATGGCAGCACTTGACCAGGAATCGTGTCTTTGCAAGTCAAGTCCGTCCATTTTTTTCAAAGTACATGGAAAGAAGTAACTTAAGTCCACCATATGGGACTACTCAGTTTCCAAAACTTAAATAGATTCAATCTGTGTGTAGCTAAACACTCCACATAGGGGTGTCGCGATATACCGGTATTGATGATAATCGTGATATTTAAAAAATGAAATGTCGTTATCAGGTTAATTAGGGGTGTCATGATATACCGGTATTAGCTATAACAATGATATTTCAAAAATTACACAGTGCTAAACTCTCACGTGTAATTTGTTTTATTCGTACCCGACATCAGAGGGCACCATTGCACATGAAGTTCACAAGGGAGACTCATAGGAGTAATAAAACAAATGACTTTCCAGGAAATAACTTTTATGGACAAAGGCATCCAACTATTGCTGTAGCTGAATAAAATGCAGAAATAAATGTTTGACTGTTGAAACATTAAGAGAATTAACACACGATTACAACAGTATATGGTTTATCTGTGTTCAAGTCATCTCTGGCATTTTTCATCAGGATAACGTTTATTTATAATTCAATGCTAATTGACATAGCCTTTAGCACTGTGCAGAATACTGTATAGATGCCTCATCAGTTCACAAAAAAAGTTATTTCAAGAACTCGAGTGACATTATGAAGTGAGTTTGGAGTAAAAATATGTTGTTATTCTCATAAACTGTTGTACTTTGACACTCTACTGATGAAGTAAGAAACAAACCTTTTCGAAGCTTTAAATCAATTGAACCATTTGCTTCTCAAAATGATTCACTGTTTCGAATCACTCAAAACGCCACACGCTGGTGACACCTGCTGGTCATAACGTTGTAAATGCAACAAAAACTCAGGCCAAAACATGCATAAATAAAGACCCAATGCAAATGTTTCATTGAAAGTGTAATATATTAAATGCAATTAACAAATTATCAAATAATATTAAATATGTAGTGTCTTCATAACCTGTTATTTTATCAATTTGCAGGGCTTGTTTTGTTTGCTTTATGAAGGGCTCATCTAAACATCTTTAACAGCTACTCCCATATATAGACTTCTATAGAACAAATACTCCCATAACACTTCGATAGATCCGTGATATATCGTTATCGTGATCCACCAACCCCCCCCGATAATTGTGTAGTGAAAAATCTGATATCATGACAGCCCTAACTCCACACTACAGAGTGACTGAAAGAGCAAGGAAATGTTACGATGTTGCTCACTGAAAGTACACATTTTACAGCAATTAAACAAGTTGACCTTGACAGATCCCACCAATTAGCTTCTTTATGGTAAAGTTGTAGTTGCATGATGACACATGGATTTCTTCTGTTCTAGAAAAAAAAAATGCTAGCATCATGAACTACAGGGGAACATATATTCCATTTGAAGCTTGGCCTTGGAGGCAAGAAATGCTTGAGGATTTGAAATCTGTGCAGGACTCTGCTGTCAAAGCTGTGAATTCCATCAAGTCTTGACCAAAGCTTTCACATCTGTTCCATGTGTAATTAAACAGATAGTGAACATGTGCCATGCTTGTTACATTACGATGTCAGATGGTTGTCATGGGCAATGTTTTTAATTTCATAAACAACACTCCAAGGTTCAGATGCTTTTCTTTTTTTTTTTTTTTCTCGTGTGCAGGTGCCCCTTGGCAGGTCTATTTTTAATCCAGCAGACAAATGTAGCCTAGTTGGTTGATGAATTCACACATTCTCATTACAGGGATCTCTCTTTCACATCTTTGCTGTGTGTGATAAAATTACAGCTGTGAAGAATAAACTTTTTGTCATTGACGGCGAGGCAAGTAAGGTCTCTGCTTCCTTAAAACAGGAGAGTTTTATGATGCTTGATTCTGCCATCAAAGACAGTCAGGCAACTCTTGTCATTAGAGGAACTTCAAGACTTCAAGAACTTTCTACAAAAGTCCAACCCAAGGGAAACCCAGATGTCTTTGCCTTGATGTAAAATGAAATACCTAAAGATCTTGTGTTCAACAGGAGAAGATGGAAGAGTTATGTGGTTCCTTTTACCAACCTTTGTGAAAAAGGTTTCTCTACTCCCACTGCAGCCAAGACAGCAGATCTGACATTGAGCCAGATGTTTGTGAGACTCTCTCACCTTGTCCTTGACATTGCACAGCTATTCTTGGCTGAACAAGTTCCAGACTCTTCCACTCAAATGCAAGGGTGCCCTAACCCTAGCTTTAAGTGGCACCTACTACTCATTTCAAGGGGAAATCATTACTTGTTTGAGGACACATTCATGGAGAAAGGGAACATTAAGATGGCCTGCAAGGAGAAGAGGATCACCTGAAGATCAATGTTCACAATGCAATCAACGTTCCATTGATTAACCTTGATTATTATTTTTTTCACAGCTCCTTTTACAAACTGTGTTATGACTTCAAAACACTTACATTTTGGTGTTTGCATCACACAATCAGCTTTATGCCTTTTCTAATGTAGTAAACTTGCTCATTAGCACACCTGGTAAACAAATGCTCATGTATGCTTTTGTTAATACTATCAATTAGGTTTACAGTAAGGTTTAGTGTAGTTGGCACTTTGTTTTTAAACACGAAAGAACATTAACCTTTTGTGCCACTCACTGGACATTTAATTTCCGTACTCTCAGGATACGTACAATGACCAACGTAGTAAAATGGTTCTAGATTCACGTTCTTCTGTTTCAAATAAAACTGAACATGCTTTTATCACCACTCACTGGACATGTGAAATGTTGTGAAATGTGCAACAAGCAATGTCATTTTTACAGAAATAACGCCACAGACGTTTTATTTTTCCAATTTGTAATTTTGCACTTATTGGTTGCATTGGCACTATTGGTAAAACAGGCTTTAATGGATTAGTCAAAAATAAAATTTGCACTGAAACAACAAAGCTTTATAAACAGTATGCATCTATGTTCCTTTATTGCGCATGACGTCTCTAGCCGCTAATGATTATAGTTTCAAAGTTGGTATAATGAGCACCTAAGAGCTGAGGCTGTGATAACTAAGTTGGGTTAGATAAACATAGACTTTGGTCTATAAATTCCTGTGCTGTGATCAATATTGCTTGTGATGTTTTCTCTTTATGCAGCAACACAAACACCAACACTTTCCCAGCACTTAGCCATTTAGTGCACTCTCTGCACAGATGGGCACATTATTGCACAATTAAAACTGTAACCATCAATGAGACATTTACTTTGAAAAGATACAATTTTCAATGTGATAATTACTCATTGTTTTCGACAAATCTTATTTTTTCTCCTCCCAAGTCCTCCGTTCGACCCCCAGAACAGCTGGACCTGTAAAAGACCTCAGGGAAGCCTTTAGTTCTTGGCACCGACACAGAATCTGAGATAAAAATCTGCTTAGACAAAGACATCAAAAGTACATTTAGATGGTCTTAATAGTGGTTCAAAGAAGTCTGCATCGATTAATGGTTGGATTGAAAACATAGTTCGTTTTTATTTTTTGTGCTGGGGGTGATGTCAAGATTTTATCCTCTTGAACAGAAGCTTTGTAGACCAGGCGGTGTCTCTTTATATAAGGCTCTATGGACATGCCAGATGGGTTGTGTGGCGTGCTGCTGCAGATACAGCCTTCCTGTTTATAGTAAAAGTCCTCCGTGGCAATCCTTGTAAAGACACAGGGGTGGAAGTATTCAAACAGTTTCATCCTCAAAGGGCGTTCACTGCTTGATTTATTCTACAAAAAAATTAAAAAAAAAAAACATGACAAAGCGTGTTGAGGAAAGTTTTGCTTAAGAGGACGGTAAGCAGTTTTTTTTTTGAATATACCCATGCATTCCTGTCCCTACTACATGATAAGATAGGGCACTGAGTGAGAGGGTCTGAGAAAGGACACTTGTGGTGGGTGACAATTTGAGAAATATAAACCGCAGAAAGGATCTAGGCATGGCTGCAGTTAGCCAATCTGAAAACTTGGAGATTAACTCTCAGCCAATGGTGTGAGTTTGGGGGCGGAGCTAACTGTTTGAATTCGATGATGTTCTATATAGTATGAATGTGTGTACTATGAACGTAATCCAGATGCACTTTATCTGTCATGTTGTTATTGACATGTGACCTACAGCGTCAGTTGTGTCACTTCATCTCCTGTGGCCTCATGGGATGGTAAAGTGTCTATTGTCTGTACTTTAAACCTACTGTTTTATGAATTATGTGAATTCAGACCTTTTTTTCATCTACTGCATTATAGGGAAATATGGAAATTTGAATATAGCTGAGGTCTAGGTTTGCATAATGTAGAGGCCCCTTCCTGGTAGATGATGTAACTACACTTTTTCCATTGACAGTCATTCAAAAGTAGTCATGTATTCAGAAAAAATACAACTTTTCACAAACAACTTCATAAATATTTCATTAAATCATTTTAGGTTTTTTGCCATTATGCAGGTTTTGCACTTGCACAAAACAACAGAAAGATGCAAAGATGTACAATTTATTTCGGCCTTACAGTATGTAAAAGAAAACTTGATGTCACCACAGGAAACTTTTTCAAAGATCCATTGATGATTAGATGATTGAGCCATTAATGATTAGAGATGCAATAAAACTTTTTTTTTTCTTTCCCTGAAGTTCATTAGAATTGAATCTAGTAAAATTAATGTCTGGCTGGTTAGCTTTTTAAATTTTTTTTTTTTTATAGATTGATTCAATAGCTACACCATTATGCTGACCAGAAAGCATGATTCTCCATTGATGACTAATTCAAAAGCCATTATATTATGTTAAATAGGGGTTTTGACACCGGAGGAACATCTTCATAGTTTCTATATCTAATGGCAGAAGTACCTGCATTTCGGTGTGTTCGCACCACAGGAACTAGGAACGTATTTAGTTCTATGAACTCCATTTGGGGGAACTAAATTAGCTCCTACTTCAGAGTAGGGTCTAACCCAGCACAATAGGAACTACCTGTAACATAAGTGTACATTGATTGGCCGAACGTATGCTATACGAAACACTGGTTCCTGCCATTTTTAAAAAGCTGTGTAAATGCACAGTTTACATACTGTACAAACTCCATTAACAAACTCCACGAACATGGAAAACAGCAACAAATGGACCAACGCCAAAGTCCAGACACTTCTTCATCCTCCAACCTCTGGTTGTTGACGTTGTTGAACGCTTACATGACGCCGCTGTCGGATGGCTCACGGTACTTCAGAGTTACTACTGGCGCTGCAAATGCAGCCTTGTGGGTAGTCGCTATAACTGAGTTCCTATAACTACCTGGTGTGAAAGCCCTTTTACCAGTCTTAATACCAGTCTTATATTGTGGTACGCACGCCTAATGCTTTAGTGCAGGGGTGTCCAAACTCGGTCCTGGAGGGCTGGTTTCCTGCAGAGTTTAGCTCCAACTTGCGTCAACACACCTGAATGGAAGTTTCTAGTATGTCTATAAGAGCTTGATTAGTTGGTTCATGTGTGTTTAATTGGGGTTGGAGCTAAACTCTGCAGGACACCGGCCCACCAGGACCGAGTTTGGGCACCCCTGGTTTAGAGACTCTAAACAACTAGACTTGGAAATACTAACAAATGGATTTCTCCATTTATATACCAACTACTTGAGTATCAGAGTTAATCCCACGGACTAATGAAATTAATTTTAACTTAGTACAAGCACATTTAACACTGAAGGATTTCATTTCCATCTGATGAATTCTTTAAGTCAGAATGCCAAAACGTTCATATGAAAGCCAAAGACTATTAGATTAACAGGACAGAACGGCATATCATTTTCTTCCATTTTTAAAATTGGGCACATTTTCATACAGTTAAGTACTTAAATGCTCCATTATGCCACTAGGATCTAAGATAATGATCTTCTGCATTTTTTAAATAGTTTGTCACAGACACTGATAATTACAGAGGGTGCTATAGTGACCACTGTCACAATTACATTTGCTAATGAGATAACAGCAGAAGTTGGAAACAATGGAGAAAAACAGCTGTGCACCAACTGACCCAAAACTGGGGGCTGGAGAGACGAGTGACAACACAAAAATAGACATATCAGGCAATTACAAGCATATACATTATGCAGTAATGTCAGTTTGGTTCATTGCAGTACAGCCAACATTATTTACTTGAAATTCCTAACAACAATTGTATGGAAATAGTTCATTATACACAAAAATGCTAAATCGATGAACGTTAGGTTTTTTACATGGTGTCCAAGAGGAACAACATAAGCTCTATAGGCTTTGTAAGGAACTTTGCTTTAAAATCTCTAAAGCCATTGTTACAAACATCAGACATTTCCATTAACCTGAATAGTTATTGGCTAAAGGTCTGTAGTAGCAAACAACATGACTTTTATGGCTCTTTATGTTCCTTATATGTGAAGTGTGTAATTATTCGATTTCACGACTTTACCCCCAGCTTATAATCCCGAGACATGAGTAAGACCATTTTGTTGTTCCACTAGTGTAACACTGTGGTGCTTTCAAAACATTGCTCTGTTTTCTCTGTTCAGCCTTTTAAACTGCCTGACGACAGCAACACTGGCTCAACCAATGGCTTAAGTTGGGGGCATGGCTATGTGTCCATTTGACCAATGGTAGACAGGGAGTGTCTGGGGAAACTTGTTTGAAAACAATGATTACTTTTGCAGTTACATTTGGTGTTGTGTAGTCGACTTGGCCTTGGTGACATTAAGTTTGATACATTTTGATGTAAGTAAATGGGTTCATTTTTATTTTTATTTATACTTTAATTTTTCGCCTCAGTCTTTCATCTACTTTTCCTTTTGTTTCATGTTTTATGTTTGCTGGACAGTTGTGAACTCTGTTCTTTCCAGTTGATTTGTTATTAAATGCTTTTTGTAGATGCCTTTTTCACGCTTGCTTCTTTCTAAAACCTCTGAGATACAATTTCACACTCTTCTAGCTAGGCGAAAGGGGATCAAACTCCCCAAGGCTCCTAAAGTTTGAGCATATTTCACCACAGATATGAAGAGTCCACACTTAGTGACACAGTTTTGGCCATAATGATGCTAGCTGCTCTGCGCCGCTAACTTTGATGAGAGAATAACAAATAGCTTGGGGGAAAAGGCACTTTTCTTGGAAGTTCTTATTTTGTAGATTGTGTTGTTTATTTGAGTTTCTGTGGTTTAATTAGTTGTAAATGGCAGCGAAGTTTAAAATAAAACAGCAAGCCATGAGAGGATGTGCACAAATTATTTTAGCATGGTTGTCAGATGCAACGCAGTGTGCTTTAAGCCCCATTAACGGTGGTAAAATCATGGTAATGCACAGCTATGGGTGGCTATAATTGGAGATACAGTTTGCATTTCACAAATTAAGAAGAAAAAAAAACCCTGTTCACTTACAGTAGTTCTTTCCAGTATCTTATTTAAAACATATTACATTTGAATAATTCAGTACTTGCCAAACACAAGTTACTTCCTTCCTCTTTTTTTTTACTTTTAATGAAAAAACTGAATTTCTTTAAGTATGAATTGTCCACTCTGTTACAGACAATTAGCAATGTGTAGAACTAACCAATCCGAAAGGGAAAACTCTTTGCCTTGTTTTTCCTTAGACAAGAGTCTACATTCGCACCCTGAACTGAGGTTATCTTTCACTATGCCTAAAATATTTTATATACAGAGTTTAACCCTTGATGACAGAAGTGTAAAGTAAAAATTGACTGTGGACGCAGTGTAGTTTGCATACTGTCAGCATTGTGTTACTCTACCTTGTTAACAGAGTTTGACGGTATCAGAATTGACAATTTAAATTTTTTAGCCAAAAACTCCACTTGCTAGCATACATGCTAAGAACACATGGCACTAATGGAATCATGATTAAAAGAATTATAATTAACCCAATGTGTGAACAATGATAAATTCTGTTTTTTTTTGACGTTCTACAAAATAGCTCTTGGTGACATCATTTCCTGTATATCTTACATAGTTGTGAGAGATAATTCCATCAATTTAAAGACAAATTATGGTACAGTAACAGAGTTGACACAAGATTTATGGACACACATTTTTATAAAAAAAAGTTATTTTTAAACAATTTAATGTCAATTAGGAAAATTACTATTTAGGGCTTTTATAAATAAAATAAATGAAATATTACAAAAAGAAAAGTACAATAAAATATTTTGATTACACAATGATACATGATGGACAAATACACTGACTAATTTGGTCAACAAGAAATCATGATTTTCTGCTATATAAGACATTTTTTTTACAGGAAAAATATTGTTAGGGCCGGTAACATATTGTGATCCATAACAATGAGTACAAAATTATTTAAAATATTAAAAAATATAACCATAACAAAAAAAAACAATGACTTTGGACAACAAATGCACCTGCAATTATAGAATCACCCAAAATAATGGCCAATTAATAATTACAAATTTGAAGACGTAACTCCATTAAAACAAAACAGATGATTCCAAATATAACATCTAAAACTGCTAACAGAAATAAGTTACAATAGCCAAATCAAATGATAATGAGTGTGTTTATAGCTAAAATATTACTGCATGAATAGCAGGTTCTTTATTAGTCACTGAGGGCTTTTAAAAACAGGCTTTTATGGTAACATGGTAAACATTGTTATAAGAAATGCTTTCCCTTTAAACCAGTAGAGAGTTAAATCAATACACTTCTTTGCTAGTCTTAATTAAATTTCTCTGTAATTAAAGTCTTCTTCACCTATTTTCTTTCTGTCTGCTTCTTCAGATCTCACTGATTACCTCCAAAAGGGTAATTAACTTGGCTGTAAATATCTTTAGCCATTCCCAACACAGTGCTGTATGTTCCCAATATTTGGACATTGATTTTCCTGTTCTGTGTCCTACTGTAATAGCACAAAAATCTTGGGTCGGCTGCGCTGTCAAGCAGATATTTCCAGCGGTGGATGGGAATCCTAGCACTTTGATCGCCTTCTTGCGGTACTTGTGGTCCAAGATCAATTGGACAAAGACGGAGTGAAGTGGACCCTAAGAGGGGCAACCAGACGATGGACGCCACTTGAGGAGAAAAGCAATTGTTGGTATGGCAATGCATTTCATCTGACCTTTGCTCTTTTCTGATGTAGACTGCAGGGACTTAAATGGCTGATATTTGCTTCCTTCTCCTCTCCAAAACTGCATTTTTTTAATGTTTTACATAAAATTAGAATTTTTAGAGAATCTCTTTGATTTTATTATTTGAAGTTTGCAGTGAACATGTGTTAAGCAACAAAAATGTATATATATATATAAATATATATATATCTAAGGTATCATTGATGTCGGTCATATGACATTTTTTGTGCGCTTTATTATTATTATATTTTTCTTAGAATTACCACTGTTCATATATGGCGAATTTCATCATTATATTTTATTACATTCTAGTCCATTCAATTGCATTAGAATAGAATAGCTATAACCATATAAAAGGTTTTCGTATTTAACTCACCCTCGTTTTTATTTGAAAACATTACATTTTTTAGAGTTTTTTATATGCAGTGACAGTTAAAATGGAACATTTCGGTGTCCAAACCAAAACCTTATCCGTAATGTTTAAATCGAAAATGTGAATGGCCTAATTTTCCTTTTATATTATATTATATATATTATTTATATTATATTAGATTCTCTATCTTATATTCTTTATAATCATATACAGATTTTGGGAAAAAAAAAAAAATATGGATTATAATATATGTATTTTACATGATATTACAAAAATAACATTTTTATTTTATTAGTACTTGAGCACTTTTGCCCGTTAATTATTTTCATCCCTTCCGTGGATGATTTTGTTAATTAAAAATAAATTTACATCGGCAGGCTCTGCCACATTTCATGGCAATATAAACACACATGGTTATGTAGTGCTAATGAATTAGATGTTTCATAGTCTAGTGAAGACTTTAAAAAAATATTTTATGTAAAAATGAAATTAACCGTGAACATCTGACATAATGTCTTCAATTTCATCTTCAAACATTTCATGCCGTTTTTTAACAGCTTTAATCCTGAGACACTGCAAGACTCATAAAAAATGTAAAAAAAAAAAATCACTTTCAAAGTTTTTAAAATGGCCTCTTCAACATCCATCAGTGACTCCCCTCATCGTCACGTCTGTCGGCTGTCTTTATCTGAGAAAAAGACACACGAGGAGGTGGAAAGGCTCTCCGGCAGATGCTTTGTTAAATACATATCGCATTGCTTTAGAGCTGAGGAGACACCAAGGGTATTTAGAAAGTCATTGGTTTTCGTTGAGGCCTGAAATTAAATTGAGAAACAAAAATGACAGAAGCCATTGGAGTGGAGAAAAAAAAAGTGCCCATAAAAACTGGAGCATGGCATGCGTTCGGCTTAATCTCTGGAGAAATGAGGGTCCATCTGGAATCCAGAACTGCTACCTTAGGACTGTTTTAAAATTTAAAGATCCACATCCTTTTATGCTCCCAAAACAACTTGGACTTTGAATGACAAAGCATATGACCTACACACATTGCCATTCACTACAAGTAATTCACTCCATTCACTCCATTCCAAGTAAATCACTGCATTATAACTGAGTTATATTTTGTAAAATAGGATTTTCCTGTTATTTGTACTATGCAGGCATAGAACTTGCTGCTAAGTAAGGCTTAGTCGAATTTGTTATGTCATTTACATCAGTGGTTCTCAATTACGGTCTTCGTGACCCCCCGCTCTGCACATTTTGAATGCGTTTCTTATCACTTCAGATGTTTGTTCTAATCGACTGTAAGTGCCCTGCGTAGTGGACATCACAAGATATTCTGCCATGATTCCAGTTTGAAGGGAGCGTATATGTTGCATTCAAAGGACATTAAAGTGTGTGAGACTTTATTAATGTATTTATTTACAGAGGTATATTATGTCACACTTCTCTAGTAAGTTTCATCTGTGTGTGAAGACGCTGCAGGCCATGGCGTAGCACAAATCTTCACCAAGATTCCCGTGCTGCAAGGGGTAGGGAGTATTGAAACACTGTGTGGGATCATGGCCCAATCAACCACAGTTCATTCATGGAGCTCTCTCTAATAGCTGCTGATCGAATCACGTGTGTTAATAGACGAGATATGCTAAATATGCATAGCGGGTGGCACACGAGTTCTGGAATTGAAACCACTGATTTACATCACAGTAGTCATAAACCTACTGTTTTAGCAGAGGTTATTTACATGTAAGTCTTAAGGTACCTATCAGAACGCATTTGATTGTAGAGATACAGGGAAAAAGTGCAAATTACTCATGAAAATAACCTAGTTTGAAACTAAGGCTGAACGATTGGAGAAAAATAATTGATTTTTTTTTTTCTGATAAAAAAAAATTGGTCATATAAAGATTATTCAAATAAAGAGTTATATTATTTCTATTTCAAGTAATGAAAGAATAAGTAATAGAATATATATTGCGATTACTATATACTAGGCAAATATATATAATAGCAATATCGATATTTTTTTTATTGCGAGTGGCACTGTAAAACTACTTATAATATTTATAGCTTTCTCATTATTTTTTTTAAACGAGCAATAGGTTTCTCGCTTGTTTTTGGACTACACATGTGGGCCATAATAATATTGTGATTATCTAGCACATGTCTACAAAATTACATAATCTTTAATATAGTTATTATAATTATGAATAAAATAGTAAGGAATATGCTAATTATATCTATTGTAATTGCAACAATAACAAAATAACGAGTTAGTTTATTTCATTTTGCAGTGCAATTGTACAAATACTTTATTAATATTTATATCTTACTTTCTTTACTTAAACATTAAGTCATAGAGCTTTTCTTTTTGCGGAAAACCAATGTCATGGTTTTTTTATTTAATTTAATCATTATTTAATGTCATGTTTAATTATGCAACTTTCTCTGGAATGCTTGTTTCTGATTGGTCATTTGCTACATTTTACATTTGAATACTTTTTGCATGACTTATCAGCTTGAATTAGTGTTTCATGTACAGTTATGTTAATTGATTTATTTTTGGTTATGTATAAATCAATCAATCATTCATTAATTCCTTCACACAATGAAGTCAATTAGGTCCAGTGTTGTTTAGTCTCCACTCTTCTTCAAAAATACAATCTTTTGTGCTCCATAAATTCATACAGATTTGAAGTGATTTTAGAGGTGGCCTCTCCCTTTAATTTCGTAGAACTGCTGCTTTTAATATATCACTTTAACCTGGTTATAGTGACACATCAAGAATGCTGAAACTGAACATTTCCTAATAGTTTTGAGGGGAGAGACCCCCTTCCCACCTTTCTGATGGATAGCCAGTGCTGCTTCAGCACAACTCAGAAAGGAGGCCATCATTTGATGCTTGAACATCAGCCCTAAAGTTCAATCACTGGATCCTACAGCAGTAATAAAGAGACAGAGGCTTTTCATTTGTTCTGGAGCAAAATTGTCCTGTGAGGGCTTAGTGCACCTCTCAACACAAGTGGCACTAAAACCAAAATAATTACACCCAGATATAGTGCTGTTGATGTGCATTAGTTACTGAATTTTAGAATGTTTAATTTAGTTTTCAGTTCATATGTTGTTATTGTTAAATGTCCTTTAAGGGGAAAAAAAATCAAGATCCACCCCTGGACATAACTGTATCTGCATATTTTGCATGTCTCTCTTATTTAACACACGTGATTCAGATCAGCAGCTCATTAGAAGAGAGCTCCATGCATGAACTGTGTTCTGATTGACATGATCCCTACACAGTGTTCACTACTCCCTACCTCCCCGAGCACGGGAAATCTGTTGAAGGTTTGTACTACAGTCTTAAAATTAAAGGTGCTTCACGATGCCATAGAAGAACCTTTTTGTCTAATTCTGTTTCACAAAAGGTTCTTTGTGGCGAAAGAAGGTTCTTCAGAGTACAAAAAGGTAAGAAAGAGATGGTTCTTTAAATAACCTTTGACTGAATGGTTCTTTGTGGAACCAAAAATGGTTCTTCTATGGCATCGCTTGAAGAACCTTTTGAAGCACCTTTATTTTTAAGAGTGTACGCCACGGCCTGCGTCTTCACACACAGATGAAACTTACTAGAGAAGTGTGACATAATATACCTCTGCAATTAAATACAATTTAAATCCACGTCTCGCACACTTTAATGTCCTTTAATGCACATCCCCCTTCCACGGTAATCATGGGCGGAATATCATGTGATGTCCACTACGCAGGGCACTTACAGTGAATAGAACAAACATCTGAAGTGATAAGAGACGCATACAAAATGTATATATCTTTTTTTATTATTGAGGTTTATTTTTTGTAATTTTAGTTATCTAGTTTCAGTTTATTTTGTTTTGTTATTTTAGGGCTGCTAAAGTTAATATGTTAACTAATAGCATTTAAAAACATGTTTTTATGTTTACTGGTTGTAAGGTTTTATAATATACTATAAATATAACTAATATACACATGTAATACATTTGTGGACATTTTTATTCTGAAAATGTATTTGAATTTAGTTTAAATTGTCCAATGTTTTTGTTTCAACCCAATATTAAAATGTAACTATGAAATGTATGAATTTGTACAATATGAATTTATTTTATTTTTTGTTAAATAGTAAGCCTGAAGATCCACCCCTAAACATAACCGGCAGTGGCTCGTAAGCAGATAATATGAAAACATACGACTGCTATGTGTGGTGCACGTCTATTTGACTTATCTATAGTGTTTATGGTCATTTTTTTTTTTTGTTTGTTTGCAGTTTTTAGTGTTCTAATTCTGTTATTTAATTTTATCAGTTTTAGTATTTTAAGGGCTGCCAAGTTAATGTTTTACTGTTCAAATCAATGCTTACTTCGTTCAGACGGTTGTAACGGTTTATTATCTATTTTACTAAATATATATATAAAAAATATATAAATTTGCGTTTTTATTTACGTTATTTTATTTTATATATATAAATATATATATATAACCATAAGCCTGAGGTCTGTCCCTTGAATTTAATCAAGTTAAAATGATTGTACAAAAAACATCGAATGATATCCTAGAAATTCATATGAATTAGCTACCAACTTGCCAAAATGTTAAATAGTTACAAACTGCTATAAGATTGGGTTATTTTGATTTTATGTATCTGTCAGAATGTTTCTTTTCAATTTAGTTTTATTTTTGTAATTTTCGTTTTCTAGCTTTTAGTTTATGTCATCTTTATTTAGTTTTTTATTATTTTATGGCTTCCAAAGTTAATGTGTTAGCTGGATAAATAAATAAATACATAAATATTACACTTACTGCAAACAGGTTGCAAAGTGTTCGCCACTGATTCACCAAAAAGTAAAATAGTTTGCAACTGCCATTAGAATATGTTATATAGTTTCATTTCATTTATGATTCAAACTTATTGTCTAAATGGGGGAGGGAAAGCATGCATTCTTCAAAACTTCTTTTGTGTTACACACAATGGGATGAGAATGAGTAAATGATGACAGAATAGAGTACATCTATCCAGAACCCAAACCACATTCAGAAATCTGACACTGCACGTCAAACGGACTGTAACTTCTGTGGTTTCTCAGAAACAAATTGAGCCTCATCCTTGAAAGTGAACCATTTTAAGAGAACCACCATTGATCATAATGATTTAGTCTAAGATAAAACTAATTTGTGTCAGCGAAACACTGACTTTCTTATATGTGCAGAAAGTTTTGGAGCAGATAGGAGGTTAATTTCAAGACTGTACTCAGTCAAATATGCACAGAGGAGAATTTAATGAGAGATGCTGTGGTCACAAAAAAGCCAATTAAACTCTTGCGGGGCCTTCAGGGAACGTCTAGTACTTTTATTATTTTTTTAATTCACTTATTGCTGTAATCTCAAGAACAGTTGGAGAAGTCTGTGTTCACATTAAATTATATTGCTGAGACATGACTATTCTGTCAAATATATAGTGTGAACTTAAAGAGGTCATATTAAGCGAAAAGCTGCGTGTTTGGAAGAAACAAATCCATAAAGACGTTTTAATTTTAAACCATCCAAAATCCATTTATAATGCTTCCTCCAGTGAAAATGGATAGAGAACTCATGTTTTGGCAAGAAGCAACAGTCTGAAATTAAAAGCATCTTATTGATAGATTTGTTTCTTACAAACACGCACCTTTTCACTTCACAAGTCATTAATTGATGGACTGGAGTGGTGTGGATTACTTGTGAATTATATAATAATGTTTCTATCAGCTGTTTGGACTCTCATTCTGACGGCACCCATTCACTGCAGAGCATCCACTGCTGAGTAAGTGATGTAATGCTACATTTCTACAAATCTGATGAAGAAAAAAAACAAAAAAACATCTACACATCTTGGATGACGTGAGGGTGAGTACATTTTCAGCAAATTTTCTTTTTTTTCTTTTTTCTTTTTGATAAACTACTCCTTTAAGACTGACTTTTATAAACAGTCTCTGTTATGATTTGTTAACACAACTGCATGCAAAATTACTCATCCAGTATAGTTTGTACTGCTTCATCCTTCAATAAAAGCCTGTTTGCGGAACATCATATTGTGACATGATAAAAAAAACAAAAAAAAATTTTTTTACTTGAAAAGATCAGGGAAAATTCAATTTTTTCATGAATAACCCCTTTAAATGCTGACCAGCTAGTGCTTCCTTGCGAGTGAGACTTTATTTGCATCTTGAAGAATTGTGTCCTGCCATTTAGAGCAGATAGGAGCACTAATCAATTTGCTAATTAAGCGCATGTCTTGGTTTAACCACACAGGGCTACCTTGAATTACCTTCAAGCAATCCTTAAAAAAAATTGGTCTTGTTCAGATGAAGACTGATGGAGGACAAAAGAGCATTTCTGGAGAGAATATAGAGAGTATTTCTGGTGTGACGCTAAATTCAGTGTCCAACAATAATGAAATATTAGCAACTTGAAACAAAATTATACACTGCAATTCAAAAGTATGGGGTCTTTAAGATTATATATATATATTAGTGCTGGGCAACGATTACACATTTTAATCGCATTGTTATGCACAAAATTCAATAATGCATTCAAAAGTAGTGTATTGTGCACTTTTTTCATTTAAAGGTACTGCTATATGAACAAAAGTGCAATAACATTTGGTTTGCAAACACTTTAAGGGTGCGGGTGCGGGCGGGTAATTAGGGTGTACTCACACTAGGCAATCTTAACCATGCCCGAGCGCGTTTTGACCCCCAATGCACGGTTAGTTTGAATAGTGTGTTCGTTTAGCCGTCCCTGGCTCGGTTGGAAAAGGTGGGCTCGAGCGCGGTACGCATGTAGTGTGAGCGGAGTGCACATCTTCTGATACGTGTGCAACATGATTGCGTGAACATTTCGGAGCGGCAAAAGCTATATATCTGTAAAGCAATATATTGTGAGAGGGCTGTGTGTTACCGCTTCCCGAACGACTCAAAATAATAAACCACAAAGTTAACAAAACGATGCACTCCACTGTGCTGAGCGGTTCTCTGCCGTCTTCACGTGCTATCAGAAACGTCCTATTTATGAAGTCGTGATTACGAGCATGTTGCATTATTTTCTGTTAAAAATAATAGTGAACAGTGGTTTGTGAATGTTGATGCATAGCCTAAATAATTTGATTGGGAGCATTCATGTGAGAGCTGCTGCAGTCTTAGGCCCACCCCAAATGCTCTCATTGCTTGAGATGCGTGATGACACCCATCCCACCCCTGCTGTGACCCATGGTTTGTCTGTATGTATATTCAGAGCCAGTGAGCAACGGACTTTCATAATAATAAAAAAACGGCGTTAATGCGTAATCTTGTATGTTCACCAATGCTGCATTTATTTGATTAAAAATACAGTAATATTGTGAAATAGTATTACAATTTAGAATAACTCTTCCCTATTTGAATATATTGTAAAACATAATTTATTCCTGTGATGTAAAGCTGAATTTTCAGCATCATTCCTCCATTCTTCAGTGTCACATGATCCTTTTGCCTGATGGTGATCTGAGCAGGTCATTACTAACTCTGTCATGTTTTACAAATGGCTTTTCTCCTTTGACCAACAACAGAGGCTTTCAAGGTAATCTATATGAATGAAGGTCTGGATATCCCAGGTATCACGGGGGATCCTGTTGCAGATCTGTCGCTAGCTCATTAGCAATGCGACCGTCTTTGCTAGCACACCACCTGCAGGATTACTGTCAGTGATGAATGTTATTACTTCTTGCTGGAGAGCTTGAGCTCTTCTGGTTTGCCGTGTTGAATGCAAGTCTTGCCCTGTAAACAGGCAGTTTGAGGAGGTGTATGTTTTGACACGGTTTTCTTATTCAAGTTAAATTGCTTTTTACAGTTTAAAACACCTGTCTCATGTCTCATGCATGTCTCAATGGCTTTTGTCTTTCTGGTGTCATTATCAGCTGTTTGGACTCTCATTCTGACAGCAGAGGATCCACTGGTGAGCAAGTGATGTAATGCTACATTTGTCTAATCTGATAAAGAAACAAACTCATTTACATCTTGGAGAAATGTTCAGCAAATTTTCATTTTTGGGACAAACAAGTGACTTGTCTGTGACTTATTTTCTGCTCTGGAACAAAAATGTAGATGTTTAGTTGAATGTCTCAGCTTCTCTCTTCCATACAATGAATACCAACAGAAGCTGTGAACACCAAAAGCACCAAAAAACACCTTAAACGTATCATAAAATTGGTCTGTATTTGTGCACTATTTCCTAAATCTTCTGAATTCATAAACGTTTTTTTTTTTTTTTTTTTTTTTTTTTTTTTTTTTTTGAGTAACAGACTGAAATTTAAATTATTATTCATAAACAGTCTTTCTCGTAGTATTCCAATCTAGCGATCTGTGATTTAGAGATATATCTTAAAATCACTTGTAGTACAACTGATTTGAGTTTTTAGTGTTTTGGTAAAACGTTATTTTTAGGTGTTATTACATTGTAATTACACATACGTAATGAGTAATATTAACTAAAAACATGAACTTACAATAGGTTCAGGTTCAAGGTTAGGCTTTGGTTTAGTCGCTTGTATGTATGAATAATTTACTGTTATTACTATAATAAGTACATGTAAAATAGTATCAGTTATTAATTATGGTCATGACATGAAAATAACTATCAGCTTATTGTGTCGGATATCATTTTAATATTGCTTAACATTTACTGACATCCTCAGCATCTCCATAGACTTCCATTGTATGGAAAAGAGCAGCTGGGACATTCTGTCAAACATCTGCTTTTGTGTTCCACAGAAGAAAGAAGTCATATGAGTTTGGAAGAACTTGAAGGTCAATAAATAATGTCAATTTTCATTTTGAGTGAAAAAAATCACTTCACTTTTGGTGTAAGATTTACTTTGAAACTATTTTTACTCATAAATTACTAGTAAATTTCACAAATAATTATAAAGAAACGTCAAGTAACAAGTTGAATTAAACACGAAATTTTGAAGTAGAAAGACTGAGAAAGTATTTTCTTGCAAAACGTACTCCAGTAACCTTACAACTTTGTAACTTTGAAAAATCACAATGCATTTCTAACTTTTCCTACTATTACACTTGATCAGTTATCAGGATGGAGTCACACTTTTCCTTCTAGAACATTTTTTCACACCAGAACCTTATTATATGGACTGAACCGAATAACCATCTTTCATCTGCTTCCAATCCGTCCTCCTGGAAGATCAAAGCCTGGTCCGACTGTACTTTCCAACCCAACAGGACAATCAACAATCTCCGTCTCTTATCACAGCCTTTGTTCTGTTTTGTATAGGCACCTATGATGCTTTGGAGAATGTATCTGCCGCCTCTGAAACCTGGAGTCTGAGAGAGAAAAGAAGGAATTGTAGGGTAAGACCATGGTGAAGATTAAAAGCTGAAGCAAACAGCTATTGAAGAGAAAGACGGACAAAGAAGACGCTTGGCAGAGGCTGAAGAAAAGCCAGTCTTTCATCAACAGCAATGATGAGGCCAAATGACATTTCTAATGATTGTGCACTTCAAAGTCTTTCCTCTGAGAGCAGGGAGCATGACTGCAGAGGAAACTCAAGTAAAGTATATGTCAGACATCTCTATTTCAAATGATTTCTTTTATATAAAGAATTGTGGGATTTCACCAAAGGAATCCAAACTTTTTCAATAGATTATTTGATATAGTAAACCTTGCCTTTCATCACGGCCATTTATGCTTTTAATTGGTAATCAAGAGACGAGTAATGCTTATTAGTGGTGTTGGCTAAGGCAAGCTACTGATTATTACACATACTTAAGGATAAAGACGGCTTGAATTGAAATATTTAAATGCATGTTATAAATCGGTGAATACGAAAACGGCTGTCCAATCATTTAGTTTATATCTCTCAAATGCGAGTTCATATCTTATCTTATATCTCATATCAGAATTATTGGGAAAAACACTAGTACCAGGTTGGATCCCTTTTGGCTTCAGAACGGTCTTAAAGTGCCCCTATTATGCTATTTTAAGGTTCCTATTATTGTTTGGGAGTCTCCTACAATAGGTTTACATGCATGCAAAGTCAAAAAAACACTTTCGTCTTTTTTAATTTTCCAACGATTCGTTCAAAGCAGTTCTAAGATTTAGGCTCTCTAAACCCCTCCTTTCCATGAGCCTGCTCTGCTCTGATTGGTCAGATGACCCAGTCTGTTGTGATTGGTTTACCGCGTACAGCGCATATTGGAAATGTTACGCCCATTCTCATAGTTCTGTATTTCGAACACTCGATAGAAAATATAAACATCTATCATTTATCATACTTACAGGCTGTGATTCAGTGGAGCCAGCTGGTCCAAGGAACTGGGTACGGAGCCATCTTTCAAGAGCAAGCGTTTTGTGGAATCCCCACGTTAACTCCCCGATACATAGAGAAGCAGTGTCGTAAAATGGCGGAACACAAAAAAAGACTGGGGTTGAACTGCTGTGAATTTTAACCACTCATTCTTTGTAGCCTCATCATTCAGAAGTGAAAACAAAATTAATTTACTTTCACAGTGTAGGACACATCGGATTCTTGAGCATGAGTTACCACACAAAGCTACCGTGTTAAAGAGCAGGTCAAGTTTTTTGCGGCTACCACGCAGATATGGCAGGAATTATGCAAATATGTTACCAAATGTGCAAATGTGAAGTGGGATTCGAATTACCGACAACTCGTTTAGGCTTTTCAGAGTCGATTATTTCTTTTAGGAGACAATAATTGTGCACTTTCGGCTTTACAACTTAGCAGATGGTTTGCATTCACATACAGCTACATTACACAATGCATGAAAGGCAATATTCGAAATGGCATAATAGATTGTCACTGGCTGACGAGACGTGAGACGTGTGGATCCATCTGCAAGCTTTTATTCAAGAGACGTGGTATAACAGGCAGGGTCGAACAATGGCAAACAGGTATTTGGCGGGCAAAAACACAAGAATAGTCCTAGGGCTAGCGAAGGTCCATGAACAGCGAACAGAATCAAAAGGGGCAAAACCAAAGGGAGTAATCCAGGAAACAGGCAAAGATCAAACCGCAAACAGGCAAGACAAAACAATGAAAAACACGGCGACTCTGAAAGGGGTACGGTCTACACATACTCCAGACAGAGAAGGTGGTTAGAGTGGGTGTTATATAATGAGTGAGGTTATTAGAAACAGCTGTGTGCAATGAGTGGGGGCAGTGTGCAAATTGTGCAAAGAATTATGGGATATGTAGTCCGGGGTGCTATGCAACAGTTTGAGTCAATGTAATGGAAAGGGTGACCTCTGGTGGTGAATAAACGGAAGTCCAAGGACCGAATTCGTGACAAGGGGCACTTTAATTCTGTTTGGCATCGAAGGTGCTGGAAACATTACTCAGTGATTTGGGTCCATATTGACATGATAGCATTAACATAGTTGCTGCAGATTTGTGGGCTGCACATCCATGATGCGAATTTCCCATTCCACCACATCCAAAAGGTGCTCTGTTGGATTGAGATCTTGTGATTGTGGAGGACATCTGAGTTTAGTGAACTCATTGTCATTTGATTTGAGCTTTGTGACATGGCATGTTATCCTGCTGGAAGCAGCCATCACAAGATGGGTACACTGTGGTCAAAAAGTGTTCGACATGGTCAGCAACAATACTCAGGTAGGCTGTGGCATTTAAAAGATGCTCAATTGGTACTAAGGGGCCCAAAATGTGCCAAGAAAATATCCCACACACCATTACACCACAAGCACAAGCCTGAAATGTTCATACAAAGCAGGATGGATCCATGCTTTCATGTTGTTTACGCCAAATTGTGACCCTACTATCCAAATATCGCAGCAGAAATCGAGACTCATCAGATCAGGCAACCCTTGAACCAATCTTCTATTGTTCAATTTTGGTGACCCCATGTGAACTGTAGTCTCAGTTTCCTGTTCTTAGCTGACACGAGTTCCCAGTGTGGGCTTCTGCTGCTGTAGCTCATCTGCTTCAAGGTTTGAAGTGTTCAGAGATGTTCTTCTGCAAACCTTGATTGTAACGAGTGCTTATTTGAGATACTGTTGCCTTTCTATTAGTTTGAACCAGTCTGGCTTTTCTCATCTGAGCATTTTCAAGGCATTTTCACCCACATAACTGCTGCTAACTGGATATTTTCTCTTTTTCTGACCATTCTCTGTAAATCCTAGACATGGGTTTGTGTGAAAATCCCGGTAGATCAGCAGTTTCTCAATGCTCGACCGCCCTTCTGGCACAAACACTTCCACTTCAAAGTCACTAAAATCACCTTTCTTCTCCATTCTGTTGCTCGGTTTGTACTTCAGCAGATGCATTTGAACCAATCCTCATGTCTAGAAACTTTGAGGTTGCTGCCATGGCGAATGGCTGATTATATATTTGCGTAACGAGCCCTTAACAAGGTAATCTAATAAAGTTGCCATTGAGTATAGTTAGTATAGGTTAGTATACTTTCAGCTTAAGAATGGCATTAGATAGCAAGCCAGTTCACTAGGTTTTGGAAAAGAGCCATTAAGTCCATTTAGGAAATGGTGAGAGCAGAAACATTCATTATTATTACACAGAGGTGTAGGATTCTTGTAGCTTGACAGTTAGCATAGGGGCTCTATTGTCAAAAAAGTCAAATCTGATACCAGTCAATTTAGAACCACAGTCTTACTAATTATTTGGCGGATCTCAGAAATGATTCAAGACTATTTAAATTCTCATTCCCTCAAGGCTTTTGCAGACATGATTTGTTTCTCAAGCTGTGTATTTTTTTTCCTGCACAAATTAGTAGTGCCACACACTTTCAATTGCGGGGTTGGGATTTCAGAGCCTTTATGCTGTAATTACATGTTTGTTTTTGTCATTTCAAATAGGTCTTTAAGGGAAAATCAGTGGGACAGGTCAGATGACATGAGTTTTTATCCCTGAATTAATTCCTTGTGGAGAGGGAGGATACGTTTAAACAATACAAACGCCATTTGTTATATTGGATAGTGTTGAAATGCGCTGTGGGATATTGTCTTGTTTGATGCCTGGGCTATGGGCCAAGCTGAAAACTGGCAAAATGTCTTAGATGGCCGTTGAGGAATATATATCTGCTCATTACACTGCAATTGACAGAGAGAGAGAGAGAGACAGATGCTTTCTTACGCAAACAGTGTTCTTTGCGGCAAAGCTAAGGAATGCAACATGTAAGAATTACTGTCTGACACAATTTAGAAAAGCAACAACAATATGCATACAAACTTCAAGCTTACCAATCTAGAAGCTACATTAATTATATTATTTAAGTGATTCACCCAACTGCATTTCATGTTATTATGGACGCTCGTTTCCACCACGGAATTAAATAAATTAGAAAAGTAATTGTGACTTTTTATCTCAAATTCTGACTTTTTGTCCCACAATTTTGAGTTTTTCAATTTGGCTGTATGCAAAACCAATGTAGTGTTTTGTTGTGCTACATATCTAAGTGTTGAAGAAAGTATCTTACTTTGAAAAACGACATTACTTGGAACAGCTCTGTCATGCTACTGCAAAATATAGTTAAGTTAGAGTTCCTACTTTTAGTTAGTTACTCCCCAAGACTCCTGGGGACTGGCATCCACAACACATTTGCTGTGTTTCAGCTGGGCAATTCTTACTAAAAATTTATCTGGAGAACAGTCATATCCAACGGCCATGAAAGATGCAGTGACTAAACCTAAAGGCAAGAGTCAGGATCTTTCTCTTGCATCGGCGCTCATGTGGATATTCCTCCTCTTCAGTCTGCCTCCACACTGCTGCCACACGACTCACACCTCGTCTTCCTTCCCAGCATCCCGTGGGCTTTCTTTCCTTCAGCTATTTTAATTGAGTGGGTGATATGTGTGACCAGCAGCAGCCAACCAGCTAAAAATCCCCAGTGGCTTCTAGAACCATTACCACTTCTTGTTTTAACTTGGATTTGCCACCTTCCAAAAAAAATCTGGCTGTATTCATTGATCCATCTTTTTGGTGCATCTTTATATAACCTTGATTCATCCACCGAGAAACAGCGGCCAAAATACAAAGCCATTGTGCTGAAAAATGAGTCATGAAAATTTCCGCAGCTCTTATGAGTTTGAAAACTGAATAAATACCACTCAGAAGCAAGAGATTGGAGAGTGGTTTGGGAAGAAATTGTAAATATTCCGTAAATATGGAATGAGGTTGGACCATATTTTTGTTTGGCCCTGTTGTCCATAGCAGATATAGGGCGGTAGTAACCAGGTAGGGCTCTCGTGAGCATGACTGTTAGAGCGAGCGTCTGTTTGACGTGATCGCTGCCAGATGAGCAGATGGATCTACTGTCAGGAGATTATTCAGATGCCAGTTTTCCAAATACACAATGGTCGAGACCTCTAAATCTCAAATTTATTTATTGTAGCCGTGGTCATTTTCAGTCAACATTGAAAAGCAATGAATTCACCTTAAAATCATGATTAAATGAAGGAATCAAAAGATGTTTTATTGTAGGATGGGAACTTGGTTCTATTTAAATCAAATTTACGAGGTCAGAAGCATAAACATATTCGTGGATGAGTTAAATAAGCAATACGATCTATAACACGCATTTAGAAAATAGCATACACTTTCATGCATACCGACTTTAAGACTTCAATGTTCAGTTGGTCCTTTCATCATGCAGTTCACAAACTGACCAAATTTGAACTTTGCTATCCACCTTTTTCTTGTCGTAAAATTGGGGACGGCCATTTGTAAATTATATGTGTCTGGCTTCCGGTCTCATCTACGTCCACGTCCACCAGCTATTTTTAGCTGTACAGAACTGCTTGTTTTGCTGCTTGATATTGCAAAAGGTGTGTCCATATTATTTGAATGTATTATCTTACACACTGGTTTGTAGTGCAAACATTTTTACCGTTTACTGCACGTTGTTATTCTCCTCGTTATTTACCTATAGCGGCTAATGAACCGGAAGTCTCACCCATAGGCTTACTTCCGCGTTGAAGAAAAAGTTGGCTACAGCAAAACACATGAATTTTCAGTCGAGCCAAGAATCACGTGATCACTTAAGGGTGCTTTCACACTTGGTTTGATTGCTTGGTCTGAACCCGAGTTCGATTGCTCCCCCCTCCCCCTGCCCCCGCTGGACTGTGTTCACATTATATTATTTGGGTCCGAACCGCGGTTCGTTTGCATCATCAGGCAAGCAGCCGTTTACCCTGTTGCTGTAACGATGGCGCAGGAGAAGACGGCAAAATGCATAGCATTTCTCTCTTCAATTTTATATTTATGCTTTTGAACCGTTGGTTTTGTTTCCAAAGCTTCAGTACATAAGGGCACTTATGTCTGCCTTATGCAAATGCTCTAAAGAACTCTGAAGGCAAACAGAAATGAGATATACAGCTCTCTGCTTGCAGCGCGTCAGTCACGCTCGTCAGGAAAATGAGTGAAACACACATTTTTATCAAATAATACGTCATTAATAACGGTTCACTTCCGTGATTTGGTACGATTGCGTTCACATCAGCAGCGAACCGTACCGGAGTTCACTTGAACCGTACCCCAGACCACCCCTTTTAAGCGGACTCGGGTACGGTTCGCAGGTGCGCACCCGAATTCGGAAGACAGCGTTCACATCATCCAAACGAACTGAACTTTGACATCAATCGAACCCGGGTGCGCACCAAAAGTGCTAATGTGCAGCACCCTAAGACTCTAAATAAACTCCATTGACATTTGAATTGATACTCTGTTGAGTGTCTGATCAGAAATCCTACAAAATCACTTTACAATGTCATCTGAATTGTAATTCTGACTTTTTAAATTGTTACATTTAATTGTACTGTATATGAGCAATATATATTTTGTGAGAAACTTTTTGGGGGCTTTTTTCATTCTTTTTAAGTTAACTTGCACTTAGCTAGCTAACCATTTAGCAAACTAGCTTTGCATACTACTAGCATATCATAGTGAACCGTTATTGTGACTTTTTAAATGTTACATTTATGTAACAAGATATTGATCGTGAGATTAAACATTGCTCATTCTTTTGGCAAGTTAACTCTTTAGCAAAATAGTTTTTCATACAACTTGCATAGCCTAGTGAACTGTTATTACAAGCTTTTAAATAGTCACATTTAATTGTACATGACCAAGATATTGATTGTGAGATTAAACATTTCTCATTCTTTTATTTTTATAAATTACCTTACACTTTGAAAGCTAAACTTTTAGCAAACTAGCTAGCATAGCATAGTGAACTGTTATTACAACCTTTTTTAAATAATTGCATTTAAATGTATATGACCAATATATTTATTGTGAGATTAAATATTTCTCTTTTATTTTTTTTTTAACTTAACTTACACTTTGCAGGCATTTATCAAAGTATCTCAACATACTAATAGCATAAATGTAACACCACGCCATGCCACTCAACCTCAGTCTTGTCGTTACAGTAACATAGCATGCTTGCTTAGCCTATCAAGCCAAAGTTTCTTTTACCCTACACTTACGTGTTCTTTGAGTCAGAAATATCTTAATTATCAGTTCTGAGCACATGAATGAATGAGCAAAGTCATATTTCCGAGTCAGAATTGTAGAGTTTTTTTGTGATGGTGGAAATGAATTAGTATTCAAGGTTTGCTTTATGTAACACAAACATATAACACACACAAAAAAAAGTTTTGACACCATGTATAAATATGTGATATAAATGAATTTCCAGCATTTAAATCCAGATGAAGTTATTTGAGTTTACTGTTATTTTGTCTTTGTTATGTTTCAGACTAAGGAAACGTGTGCAAGAATTTGACCAGACATTACACAGTTTAAATTCATTGGATGGACATATTTATTCATGAAAACTGAACTTCTTTGTACTTGTTTCCTCTCCCCATTGGATCACAAGTCTAGTGTAACTGCACTTTTACCCTGCTTGTTGGTGATAATTTTGCCTTTTTTCAGATTTTTGCTAAATAACACTACTGGAACAATTGGATCCAGCATTGTTGCGAACAAACAGACAAAATGTCTTGTCTCTGATGTCAAAAAATTGTATTGCATCTGAAGCAATTATGTTCCTGCAAGCTCACCTTCCTTGGTTTGTCTTGTCAAAGCTTTTATCGCTAAATTGCCTTCGATTTTTGCGGCTTCTTGCAGTCATTAGTATTATTTCAGTCCTCCCCTGAGTGCCACAGCATGATGCAGCGTCGTTATAATGCACTTTCCTTTGCCACATTTAAATCAATGTCATGAAATCATCTTCGTTTTTAGGCATTCTGAAAGACAACTCGAAACGTTTATATATATATAAAAAAAAAAGGCATAAAAAAATCAAGCTGTCAATTTTATATTTAGCAGTTAGCGATTTAAATTCTGTTCATAATTTAGACTTCACACTGAAGCCGTTTTCAAAACCTCCACTACTGTACACAATACTATACACGCAGGGGCGTAGCCATCATTTCAGAAGTGAGGGGGACAGATGTTTATTATTATATATAATAATAAAATTAAAATGTAACATTTCTGTCATCTATATAACCTAACAGTCAACAGTTTTTGAACAGTAAGATTTTTATGTTTTTAAAGAAAGTATCGTCTGCTCACCAAGCCTGCATTTATATGATCCAAAGTACAGCAAAAGCAGTAATGTTGTGAAATATTTTTACTATTTAAAAGAACTGCTTTCAATTTTAATATATTTTAAAATGTTTGCTGAGATCAAAGGCTGAATTTTCAGCATCATTACTCCATATTGTCACTTGATCCTTCAGAAATCATTCAATATGCTGGTTTGCTTCTCAGGAAGACTTTTTTTTAATTTATATTATAATATAAATATTTAAAACGATTAAGTATTTTTTTTCTGGATTATTTGATGAATAGAAGGATCCAAAGATCAACATTTATCTGAAACAAAAAGCTTTTGTAACATTATACACTACCATTCAAAGCTTAGAGGTAGTATAATTTTTATTTTTGGAAAAATAAATTATGATGAACGACTTATTTGCAAGGATGCTTTTAAATTGATCAAAAGTGATGATAAAGATATTTATAATATTACGAAGGATTTCTATTTCAGATAAATGCTGTTATTCTGAACTTTCTATTCATCAAAGAAACCTGAAAAACTCTTCTACTCAGCATCATAATAATAATAAAAAAATTTTGAGCAGCAAATCAGAATGATTTCTGAAGGATCGTGTGCACTGAAGACTGGAGTAATGGCTGCTAAAAAAAATTATGCTTGAAATCACCAAAATTACTTTTTAAAATATATGAAAATAGAAAACAGTTGTTTGAAATAGCCTAGTAAAAATATTTCCTATTTTTACTGTTTTGCTGTACTTTGGATCAAATAAATGCAAGCTTGGTGAACAAAAGAGACTTCTTTAAAAAACATTACAAATTTACTGTTCAAAAACTTTTGACGGGTGATAGGCAACTTAATTGAGTCTAAATTTTCTGCTTTTAATTGACTTAGAAATCAGCGAACTGCTGGACAATAACCAATCATAATGATTTTTTTATATGCTACAAACACTGTTTATCACATAAGGCCAGAAATAGTTATATACTGTAAAAATGATATGTCAATTAGCAACTGCATTGTTCATATATTTATTTTATGACCTGGAGCTGACTTGACAAAAACAAATAAAACAGATATTTGCAATCGTATGTTTAATGTATTAATGTTTCCAAAACATTTCGTTTCTGTGAAAACAACTGTTTTCATACAGCGATAGCTGGATGCTTTTGTCCATATTAGGAATTTCCTCGTACAACGTTCTGCTCGGGGAGAAGCCTCCGGCTTCCAGAGTATGAATGAAACACACTGCACGGTGTGTTTAGCGCTCCACGATGTTCATCTCGGTTTATTCTGGGTCCGAATAAAACATCAGTCATGCACAGACTATCCTGTCTCTTTGAATTTAAATATATATTTCAACCGGCTCTTGCAAACCTCTATGCGAACACACTCGCCAGAAAAAGTGCGGGTGACGATTTTACGTGATATTAAAAGTGGGGGGGGGAAGCACGTCCTCCGCGTAATCTACGCCCCTGCCTTCAAGTCATGTTGGAATTATTGTATTTATGAGATGAGTGTGCCCCCATAATGCTATAATTGTGTGGGAAACACTTTTAGCCTTAACTTTACTAGCTGGGGGTGTCTCAATTAAAATGAATAAAGCTTTGATGGAGACTAGAGATAAAACTTGCCAGAAACATTAATCATTTAGCCATCTGTCAGGCTTATGCAAGTTTTACAAACATGTATAGAAACTATGCTAGCATATCATTACAGATTTTGTTCTTTCAAGTGTCAGTGTCAAATCTGTTCTTTTACAGATTCAGTTCTATCAAGTGTCATAAACAACCTAACAATGACTTAGTATGTTAAAGGATGCTTTCTACTTTAATTACATGTTCATGAAGTATTTTTAATACAACAATTAGCATTAATGAGACATGTTACAAAGCTAGTCAAAGGCGTTAGTTATTCTCACTCATGCTTTTACATGTTTTGAGAAACACATCTCAATAATGTCTCTCAGTCTAACAGTCTAAAATTAATAGAAAACAAAGTAGCCTAAGCCTACAATGACAATAAGCAGCAAGTAGAACATGTTAAGTTGAATCAAACTGACTGTGAAAATCGTTTCAACTCATTAAACTGACTTTAAAAATAATTTGTTGCCATGACTTTTTACTTTATACATATCTGTAACATGTTTTTACACCAAATTAACAATTAACAACCATTTCTACAGCATTGCAAAGAGACAGCAGAGAAAAGCGAGGGTCTATTTACCTCAGCAGCAACCAATCTCACATTTTCACATCTGTAGTGCTTATTTTTTATCTTTAACGTAGATCTTTCCTGTTCTTGAAACAAAATTAATGCTTAAGCGGATTCAATATTTAGTATTGCAACCCCCCCCCCCCAAAAAAAAAAAACACATTACAACATCAGCCAACACAACATCAGCAATAGTCTACTACAATGACAAAGTTGCTTATATTAAACATAACACTTTGATGAACAGAATGAATAAGACTGATGCATGCCCGTGTTTTATACTGAATCCTTTCTGAATAAATCCCCTTATTTAAATGAAAGCTTAGTTTGTGACTATTATTAATGAAAAAAATATAGGCTATACAATAAAGTAGTGCAATGACAAATTCACTTAAATTCAACTTGAACTTTTATTAACAAAATAAATAAGGATAATATGTTTTACCCACATTGTAACACAAATAAATAAAAGATCTTTGGATTTCCTCTTACTTTAAAATGATCGTAGTTTGTGGTTCATTATTAGCCTATTAATTAAAACACATCAGCCATAAAATAGTACAATAGCAAATTTGCATATATTAAAGGGGTCATATGATGCGATTTTTGGAGTGTTACAAGCTCTTGGTGCAATAAGAAGATCTGTAAAGTTGCAAAGACAAAAATCTCAAATCCAAAGAGATATTCTTCAAAGTTCAGAGTCAGCCACACCTAAAACGGCTCGTTCCAACACGCCCCCACATCTACGTCACGATGTGGGAAGATTTGCATAACGGCGTCCAAATGTTCATGCAAAGAAAAAAGGCGTCCTTTATTCAGACGTGTGCTCTTCCGATCTATGCCTAGAGCTGATCTGTGCTGGTCGCTGAGGAAATACATCAACTTCGCGCTGTGGATCACTGGATCGGCTTTCACCGTGGACGAAGCGGAACCCGGGGTCGTCACATGTGGTTGCAGAAAGCCCTCCGGACGCTCCTTCGTCGAAACCTGCCGGCCGCGCCATTCTCAAGCCCACCACCTCTGCTCACTCAAGCCGGCCTCCACTCACTCAAGCCCACCATGTGTTTCGTTTGTGAAAGCAAAACTACTTTGTTTGGCCTTCCAAAGAGGACACGAATAGAAATCAGTGGTTAAATTGTATTTACAACAATGTTTCCAGAACAGTTTAACCCAAATATTCATTTGTGTGCAGCGCATTTTACGGAGGACTGTGTCCTGATCCTGGTAGAGTAGACTACAATCACAGACTGTAAGTTAAAATTTGCCACTGACGGTTCAAACGCGAGTTTGAGCAGTGTAGAGTAGCACTTATAGTTTGTCATTTCTCCGATCACAAAATGCAGACATGGTTTTATGTTTACAAGGCGCGATGCAACGCAACGCGTAAAAAAAAGACAGTATAAGTCATTTAATCAGTAATTATGTTCCCACTGAATGCAACAAATGCCTCGTCTATAATGGGTTTAATGTTTTTGTCTCGTCGCTCCGGGACAAGGCATCACAGTATGGTAATGGGCATAACATTTCCGTCACACGCTTAAACGGTATTCGGCCAATCACAACACACTGGATACCTGACCAATCAGAGCACACCTTTTCAGGACCGCGGAGCCTTTGCAAAAAATCGAGCTCATTCAGAAAGGCAGGGCATAGAGGAGAAAACAAATGTCCAGTATGTGGAAAATAATGTTTTTTTAACCTTAAACCACATAAACATTTCAGTACACCAAATACACCAAATAATGTTCTTTTTAGCAACATCACATGCCCCCTTGAAACCCAAACTTGTACAGTTAAGTAAATGGATATAGCAGCAATAAAGACAAACTAACTTATATTAAACGAAGAAATTAATCTTTATTAACAAAAGTTGCTCTTTTGGATCTGCAATATAGGTCAGTTGTTCAATCACCTCGTTCACGGACAAGCGCCACCTGCTGTCAGAGAGTGAATTTGTGTCTCATTCAGACCGCATGTGGTGTTTGGTTCATGCAGATATGTTCTATGTAGCATAATTTCACAAAGCTAATGTCAGACCATTTGCTTTCAATTTAGAAATTATACAATCCAATTTACATCAAAAACTGCTCATAAAATATGTAGCATATTTGTTTGGACTGTGATTAAAATGCACTTGTCAAAACATGTACATGCTGTACTTTTGAGAAACACATCTCATTAATGTCTCTCAGTCTGTGTTTCATCATCCATAGTTCTCCGTTACAGATCTTATTTTCAAGCTTGTGCCCTTTTCTAGCTGGTCTTTACTGGCTACTTTTCTAGCTAATTGGCTAGCTTACCATGCTCTAAAAAAGCTTTAATCAAAATAGATTAGCTAATGACAATCTTAAACATGCTATATTGATTAGCCACCATGCTAACAACACATAGCTACCAGCTTTAGCAATATTTTTCAGCAGAAGTGCCAAGATAGCATCTGTTCATTAGCATTAGCAACAAAATTAGCATGGCTTTGCCTGTTACAATTGCAGTGATATCATACTTCCAACACTTTGAATGTCGTTGCAAACCACAACATGGCAAGAATTATACTGGGCCCAGGAAGCATATAGTGAACTCCACAGAGATCCAGCTAAAGATGACGCATCATTTCGCTGCCTTAAACTGAAACAACTTAAGCAGATGTTCATTAATCTTATTTCTCAGAATCTCTCTGCAGCAAGATGGGTGAATTATTAATCATATTTAATTAAGTAAGAGTCGTTTTAATATGGCCTGCTGAAAGCACTCTAAGATTTAATTAAGTGCGGTATTAGCTTAGAGGAGGCATATTGTCCTTCTCTGATGTTCAGATGTTGATTCGCAGAAGGATAAGCCAGAGGATTTAGATAATTAGTCATATTTGTCATGTTCATATTCAACTCTGCATCTCACTCATTTTCATTTCTAATTACAGGGTAAAAGGGGGAAAAATATGTAACCCCTGTACAATTATGTGCCACGATAAACAATTTATCATCTTATTCAGATGTTAAACACATTGGTATGGCATAATAATTGTTGTATTATTCATTAATCCTACGTTTTTGTTGTTTACAGCTTGCATTTAAGACCTTCCCAGAAAAAAAAAGTGCTTTGCACATTTAGTTCTTCCCCACAGTGACTATATGATGAGGAAATCCAGTTTTGTAATTCTGGACAACTGAGAAGCTCATAACTATCACTATTTTAATGGTCTTATTTCTAAGATTGTATCTCTTTTATTTGTTCTCTAACTGCTTTACAAAAGTACATCAGCTTATGAACTGTGAATATGTATGCACATAGAGTAAATGTGCTTTATTGAATATACACCAGTGCTCACGTCACTGTAAACTTGACTCTCCTAGTTCATTTACCTTGACAGCTCAATAGCTTAGCAGTAATCACTCAACACAGAGAGAGGAATTGTGGGATATTGCCCCTTCATCTGTCTGTCTTTTAGAATGCGTTACATGGAAATCAGTCTCTCTCCCACGCACTCACACACACAGACACCTTGCCGAGGTAAAGGGCATGCTTTTGTGTTCGCAAATTTTTATGTTTCAGAACTCAGAGGCTTTTTATCCATCGAGACCTCACGGTCTACACTACGTTGCCATGACAACCACTGCTCTAACTGGGTGCTGTTTGCGGGGCTCTGCTCTCATAACTGGATGTGTTCATGCACCATAGACCGCACTTAAATCAAACAAACACTATACGTGAGATCTGGAGGCCAGAGGGTTGTTCGGTATAAATTATAGACATGCCAGCATCGGCTCCATGCTGCCATTTACTGCGCTTTCTGAGTATAGCATGTACATCAGAGTGGGATGACTTGGCTCGTATGGTTTGGAAGTGAACTGAATATATGATGTTTTCATAATGTTCTTTACCTGAAATGTAATGGAAGGCTGTCTAAGGCCAAAGTCCCCTGGTATTCAAATTATGTACCCTATGGACAAAATCTGTTTGCAATTTAAAAATGTCTGAGATGGAAAAGTAAAAGATCAGTATGGATGGAAGGACAGACAGATGAGTGAAAAAAGACAGAAGGATGATACAAAGCATGAATTGAGTGTAAGAAAGGAGTGAATGGTAGAAGGAATGATATATGGTTGGATGAAAGTAATAGGATACATTCAGATAGATAGATAGATAGATAGAAAGACAGACAGATAGGTGTGAACTGATATATTTGCCTCTCCATTCTTATTCTATGGTACTTGTCACACGTTTTTTTTCCCGTTTTTTTTTCATTTTGATCATCTGCTCCAGAGCAGCTGAAAGACATGCTGACAAGCTTCTAAGAGATGACGCAACTACTGTATAGCGCACTACGATTGTTTAATGTTTAACAGACAGGGTTGCTCTCGGTGATGTCTGTAAAACATAAAATGCTGATGTCTTGCTTTCATTGTCATCCCAGTACGTCTGCTGTCAAGGATCACGCCACTATGACTAACGCGCAAAGCAGAACAAGATATTCCACACCACATGGCAGTGTGCCCGATCGCAACGACGAATCAGAATATGTGTGAAATCTCAGACTTTTTCATAGCGCTCTTGATTGCGCGCTCAGTGGAGATGGTCATCAAGACTGTCACAACTCCAGTTCTCTGACTCCCTGTGGTGATAGAGACCCTGATCAATGATTTCATCAACTGATGGAGAGCTAATAACAGGAACACAAGCCCCATCACGGGAATAATTGATTGAAGGTGTTTCAGTCTCCACTGTGAGGCAATTAATAAATAAGCTCATACTTAAATAAAAAAGAGTGTGACGTTTGCTCAAAGTACACATTAGTATTGAATGTAAGCTCATGGCATCACGGTGAAGGCAAATGTGTGATCAGGTTAGCACAAATAATTGAACATTATTTTTAATTGTTTTGGTAAGTCAAAAGTATGCAAGGGGTTTACAAACTTTGTGATGCCCAGGGCACCCAAATATGATGATCCCCCTTGTGAGGGGAAACTGTTATTTCTTATTAAAAAAAATACAGCTATATGTTTAGTCTTGTATAAAGATCCATACAGTGTAGGAAAATTATTAACGATAATTAAACAATATCAAATTAAGTAAATGTGTTATAGCTTAAGTTAACTTAGGCAACCCTAAAAATGCATTTTTCCCTAAAAACATTAGCGTTTATTTATATTTTTGTTTACCCCAGACTGCAATTTGAAAACCATCTTGTAGACATATTGATGCAGAGATCAGAATTTGCCCATTTAAAAGACAAAATAGAAATGTAAACAATAAGGACAAGCATTAACATTTCTCAGCTGGCGCAGGACTTCGTATCAAAGGCAGTTGCTTAGCTCATTCGGTAACGTTTACATGTCAATATCCACATTGTATTGATGACATGAACTCTTTCCTTGATATTGTTTTAAAAAAAATAGTTGCCAGTCACCTCCAGCATTTTTGCTAGTTTTCACTCAATTTTCATGGCCCCCAGAATATCTTGTTGTATAAATAAATGAACATGCAAACAAGATTTTTTTTTTAACCCTTTGAGCGGTATGGTCCCACATATGGGATTTTTATTTCCGTGTCTCTGGGAGTACGGTCCCACATATGTGACCCTAGACCACAAAACCATTCTTAAGTCGCTGGGGTATATTTGTAGCAATAGCCAAAAACCAGTGGCGGGATGTGCATTTTACACCTAGGCCTTTAGTGGCGTCCTACATGAATTAATCCATCTCTTCATACCATCATAATGATGCCACGGCTATATAAACCATAAATATTACACAGTAATGCAGTATAACAGGGCACTACATAACAGACAGGTATCTTATGTAGTGAGAATGAATGCCATTACTAAAGAAAGAAACCCAATTAACAATTGCGCAACACATCATCTGTAGCTGAAGCATTAACCTAACAAAATGACACAAATACAGTCCATCCGATGTTCTTACAGACATTTATTCACCCAAATGCATTTATACCTTACAGATAGCATTGGTATAAAACAAATAAGGTGATTACATGTGTTTTAAAGTTTATCTAACAATTTAATGTTCTCTTACTGCTTTATTTCGTCTTCATGAGTCTCCCCGCCGGTCTGCCAGCGCATTGCGGGAGGAAAATACTGGTTAGCACAGCTTTACTAGGAAAGTGAGCAAGTAACATTAAAATAATTCATACAAGACGATGAAGAAAAGTGTATACATGTGTTTTAACGTACCTCTGTGACTCTCATCTCCCCGCTGGTCTGCCTCTGCCAGCGGCGCTGCGGCCGGAGGAAAAGACCGGTTAATACAGCTCCACTCGGGAAACAGATATTCTTACGGAAACTTAAACCTGGCTTTATATCACGCAAATAACATCAGCATACAACGCGTCAAGCAATAAAAGAGTCAAAAATGAAAATTAAATTACCATACTCTAGTGGTTTTTCATCTACACGACGAGTCTTTCACAGAGCCGGTGCCGACGAGGTGTGTGTGGTTGTTTTTCGCAGTCATTAGAACTACTGTTTTTAGACTGACTAAATATAGTAGACAAATATTTTTTCAAAATGCACTGAAAATATAAACCTGAGAAACAGTAATAAAAGTTACTAAGTTTTTGAGTAAAATTGTGTAACCAGTGATGCTAGCAGCATGCTAGCTAGTATGCTGACCATCCAATCAAAGGAGAAGAAAATGCTGATGTTGTCGTTAGCCAGCTAGATGGCCCTGGTGTTGTCAACTCGAAATCTGATTGGTTAAATCAACGGTTTCATTGCCATTGATTTAAGCTAACAGACGACTGCACTGTTGATTCTGAAGGCCTTAAGGCAGATTTATTTGACCCTGGTAACACGATTGCTGAAATATGATTGGATAAAAGCTAAATATAAACATACACTGCTGGAAGCAATGCAACCAAGAGAAAAGCTATGAAACGAAGAGAATAGACTATTGGAAATAATATAATACACATTCATGGAAAAATATATAAAACTAAATCAGTGATTCTGATAGTGTTTAGGCCAGCAGGAAGCTTTGAGGCCCTGAAGACCACAATGCCACAAAAAACCACATTGTATGCATAAACAGTATAGATTTCATTTTATGCTAAAAATCATTAGGATATTAAGTAAAGGTCAGGTTCCATAAAGATATTTTGTAAATTTACTACCATAAATAAATCAAAACTTAATTTTTATTAGTAATATGCATTGCTAAAGACTTCATCTGGACAACTTTAAAGGTGTGTGATTTTCTCCCTACGTTAGATTTTGTGCCCCTCAGATTCCAGATTTTCAAATAGTTGTATCTCGGCTAAATATACATCAATGGAAAGCTTATTTATACAGCTTTCGGATGATGTATAAAATCGCAACTTCGAAAAATTGACACTTAAGATTGGTTTTGTGGTCCGGGGTCACATATGGGATTTAGAACGTTCGGTGATGTCACATAACTGCCAAATTCAAACTGTGCTTTAGCTGGCGCTGAGCCAGAGAGAGAAGTGCACTGCGCTTGTCATATTATCACAACTATGCAGTGTTTTTAACCACATAATGCATATTTTAGGTTTCAGACATTTAAATACACATACGTACTAGTAAAACAATACATTTAGAGTTTGTAAAATACACACACATGTCTATGGAAGCAACAATAACAATCGATTCAAATTTAATTTGCCGATGTGTTTTATTTATATCAGATACACATAGTGTAAGTAACTAAAGTTCATTCTATTCTTCTCCCAGTTCACCGGCCAATTATTTGTATGTATTTCGGGAGAAATCGATGAATTTACGTCCGGTAAATCAGGCTGACAGGACTTTCTGAACTGCAGCGCGAACAAACATGGCGGCGCCCATCTCACATTACAGATCACAATCAAGATCATTTAGAAAGGTTTTTAAACGACAAAACACACTCATTTACACATCTTTGTGAATCGGAATATCAGATTGTTCGTGACATGGTATGCAAGTTTGTGAATATTTGAAATAAAAAAGGAAAAACGAAATAAAAGCGATCCATCTGTCATACAGTGTTATTGTGACCGCGGTGTATCACGTGACAAGCATGACACGTCGCCATGAAAACAGTAAGGGGAAACGTTCTAAAATAAATGAAATAATGGCCGCCTAAAAAAATCTCACTCTGGGGGGACCGCTAGAATATTTTAAACTCACCACTGAAAGGGTTAATGAACACTTGGAATGTGGGTAAGATTTATAAAAAGCAACATTCTGAACAAAAAGCTGAGAAAATCACATTTTTGTCAAAGACTACATCTGGATCGATTTCAGAACGATGATCAAAACATAGAGTAGATCGCTTCCATCAACACCCCCAAAGCTTGCACAGTGGTATACTACTTCCTGGGTCGACATTTCATTCGGTGATGTTAGGCAGTTTTGATTTATATGCGGATTAATGTTTGATGATCATGTTATTTTACATATGACTCTGCTTACATACTTGATCGCTTGTTTCTGCTTCTTCGTCGTTTTTTGATCCAGAAATTGCAATATCTTCAGAAGATGTGTATAACACGTGAAAACAACAGAAAGACGGAAATTCTGTCAATAGTCGGGAAAGAGTTAAACAGAGTAATGTTATTATTTACATCACTGTACTGCATTGCACCATAATTGAGGCTTAGCAAATGGCTAACAAAATCACAAAGAGAAAAACATGCACACTCTCATATCTGGTGAAAACCTCTTTGAATTTTGACATCAGAAAGGAGTCAGATACTCTATCTTAGACACACTACGCATGATTGCAACATGATAACCTTCACCAAGCTCCAGTAATTTTTTTCTGTTCTATTTAATCTACAACTCAAAGGCTCTGTCACCAAAGCCAATTACACCTCCAGAGTACAAACTTCTAAAATAACTAGATTTTGACACTTTCCAAAGAAAATATGAGTGGTGTTTGGCTGCGTAGACCTGGGTATTATGATGCTAGGTGTTGCAGGCGATTGCCAGTGGCATTGCTATGTGGTTTCTTGGGTGTTTTGGGTCTGTTTTTCTTTTGTAGGGCTTTAGAATAATTGTAATACAGTGCACACAGGGGTTAAATAAGCTAGAAAAGTCATTGGGTTGTCCCTTGTCATTGCATGGAAAGGAACTTTGTGGAGATGTCAAAAATTCTCAGCTGAGAAAATAAGAGCAGGCAGGCTTGAAATAATATTGAATAAGTATGGTTTGTCTGAAGTTGGCCTTTAGAAACACAACCCTAATACCATACTGACAGAGCTAGTGTACAACACTGAATGGACGGTTTTGCTTGAGCACAGACTGCCTAACTGAGTCCTTGACATTTTAAGGTAATTCTACATGAAGAACGTCAGTGGTATTTTGATACATTTCCATAACTAAGAACTGTGCAAGAAAATTGTTGGTACATTTAAGCAATGCTCAGACACAGTGACCTTTTTTAAACCCGCAAGCTTCTGAAGCGATAAGCTGCTACTCTCTCAGGTATACTGTAATGAGGGATGTGGTGGGAGGAGTCACTTTCCCATAAAGCTCTTGTCTTTATTTCACTGAAACTGAAGTTGTTTCAAAGAGTCCATTGATTAAAGCTAGCACTTCCTTCATGCTTTGTTCTGCTTTATGAATATGAAATAAATGTATTCTAAATTGCTAAGACACATTTTTGAAACCTAAAACACATTTTCAATTGTATAATAAAACCAAATATCAAAGAAAGTGGCATTTATTCTAAAGGTTTCAAATTATTCAACATGTGACTATGCTACGTGTGTGAACTTCAAGCACTTTAACTTCCATTCCTTACTGTAAATCCAATGTGGCGTTTGAACTAATCAGACACACATTTATTCATAATATTTAGTGAACAATCCAGTAAACCCCCTCACCCAACACCAGACTTGGTGCCTAAAAGTCTGTGAATGACCTCCATGCCCCTGGTTACCATGGCAACCAGGAAACCTCAGGCCAAACAGTTAAACTTTAAGACAAAAAAGTATGTAGCGTATGTGAGAGAATCTGCCCCCCCCCCCTTCTTAGTTATCTCTAAAACAGACACACACTGGAAATTACTTCTTTCATTAATTAATAGAGTTTTTCTATGACCTTCCTATCCTCCCAGGTCATTGTGTATGATTATTACATTCTTGTATATGGTCTTGTGTATTGTATACCGTTTTATGCATGCTTATGACAGATCACTAGTTAATGTAAACTCACCCTATACCATGTTTGGTCTCTATGAATTCGTATTCTGATGATCTAAATGAAAGTGTATGTTATATGTTGATACATATGCAGCATATGTGTTCTAATAGTTCTTTAATAGTGGTATGTAAACACCCAATCTAATTATATATGCAAAATACCATGCTTGGAGACAAAGAGTCGTAAACTTTCCCTCCAAAAGTTCAAGACACCATTGGCTCTTTGATCCCCCAGAGGTGTGACCTCGATAGAAGATAAAGGCAATCATATCAGTGACGCACCTTCAGTCTAGGTTCTTTTAGATTCTGAGAAGATGAGGATGCTGAGCTAGATGCCTTCTAGAGACCTCTAATGGTGCTTTTCCACTGCGTGGTAGGACTCTGCTTGGCACGGCTCACTACGGCATGGCACGGCATGGCTCGGTTTGCGTTTCCACTGCAGTTTAGTACTGCTTTAGAGTAGGCGGGATTATTCACATGTTGTTATAGTTGCGCTGCCTCTACTGCCGTGACTCCTGAAAAAGTTTTTAATTCCGCATTGGCCCATCAAGCTCCGCTCCTCGGCTATCAACAAGAGGAACGTCTGTACTTCCTCAACAGACCACGAAACAGCCATTTTTTGGTTGTTAAAAAACAGTGCGCTCCGATCCTTCGCTGACTGTGCTGATTTAAATCTAGCGGGTCTATTGTGTCTCGTGTCGCAAGTTCAATGATGCAGGTAGTGACGATTCTCTCCAGCCAATCAGTGATCAGCAGAGTTTACATGTCACGTTTTGGTGATGGTACGGTTCGCTTGGAACCTCAACCGAGGTGGTACTGAACAAAGTACCAGGTACAAGGTACTGTACCCAGTGGAAAACCCCACAAAAGTGAACCGTACCGAGCCGTACAATGCAGTGGAACAAGACCCTAAGTTTGTGCCAGGCTGCGGCCTTGTCTTTCCATTCACCAAAGATCCTCGGATCTCAGCTGATGTCTCTCTGGCTCTGCCCTCCTTCTCTCACCACGTTCCATCTGGGAGAAAACTCTCCTGACCAACACTGAGTCAGAATAACATCTTTTGGAGTTAATCACTCTTCAAACCTGGAAATACGTGATCGCGACTCTAACACCACTGAACCTCCAAACCATCAACCCTTTCATCTGAGACTGCATCCAGATGCTCGTTCAATGGACAAGGCAATGCAAGTATCAAATATTTAACTAAACGAAACAGAGGTTTAGTATAAGCTGTAGACCCCATTGTAAAACAGCGCTGATGGTTTCACTCAGGTGGTTAACTGACTAATTTTCCATAACTGCATTCTCTGGTTTCATTCATTCACTTCTACTCCCCCATGAATGAGTGATGAATGTTTGTTTCTTTAGATTAGTTATGTGTTAGTGTTTAGTTAATAAAACAAATTACATGAGTTTCTGGTTCTTTTCACCGCTTGTGAATAGTGTCCCTTTTACGATCCGTCCATCCTGGATGTCTGGACATACCTGCAGAAGTTTCTCAAAGATAGACCAGGCATACAAAGAAATTCTTCACCCGTATTGTCAGAGAACATACTGGACATGCTGAGAATTTTGTCGCTTTTCCACTGAAATTAACAATTTGTCCCAGGAACTTTTTTGCCCCAGACCTGTTGCAGTCTGCTTTTTACATCGCGGCCCAAAGTGCCATGAAGATTAAGCAAATAGTCTGGTGATGTAGGACTACACACGACTGCTCCTCCCAGTCCAGGAGGGGGCGCTAATGTCGAACAATGATAATGTCATACAAAGCAATGGACAATCATATTATTTTTTTTGTCACCGTTTCCAGTTTCCACTGGATTTCATCCTCGGCACTGCACTAGCACCGCACCGCATTTTAAAAATGGGGGTTGAAATACAATGATAAGTCAACCAATCCAAATGCTGCATGAACTCAACCAATCAGCATATTCAGTGCCCAAGTCCCCCCCCTGAAAGTTTCGGACCTTTGAAAATGTACTACCTCGCGAGCAGGGACTTTCTGAGGGGCAAATTTTTCTGGTTCCTGTGGTGGAAACAAACCGAGTACCTGCCCAAAGTCCCTAGTTCCTGGGGAAAGTTCCTACAGTGGAAACGGCTTTTTGTGGCCAAGCAAATGCTGTGCTGACTAGCCTCTAGCATTGCATCTATGCCATCCTGCATGTACACCAGTGCTGTCCAGTCCTACTCCTGGAGGACCACCTTCCAGCAGAGTTTAGATCCAACTCCAATTAAACACACCTGAACCAGCTAATCAAGGTCTTCAGGCAGGTGTTTGGAGCAAGCTGGAACTAAACTCTGCAGGACACTGGCCCTTATGGAGCAGGATTGGACACCCCTGATGGAAGTTGTATGGATATGCGCCAGTGCTTCTCAAACATGTCTAGGGGAGCCCCCGCCACTAAACCATTTTTATGTCTCCCTCATCTAACACACCTGACTCAACTCACCAGCTGATTAGAAGAGACTTGCGAGAATTGAATTGGGTGTTTCAGATTGGGGAGACATACAAAAATTGCAGTGGTGAGGGTCCAGAGGACAAGTTTGAGAAGCACCGGTGTTGAACAGGAATGTCCAATCCTGTTCCTGGAGTGTGTTGGAGCAGGGTTGGAGCTAAACTCTGCAGGATGTCCACGACCAGGATTGGGCACTGCTGGTGTAGACACATTTTTGTGGTACAGCATTACAATTTTTGAGGTTTCTTTTTTTAAATATACAACTTTACAGTTTTCCCCCAACTGCTTAGACGCAGAAAACTGCTTTTTCTCTACTTGAGACTTAGGCCATGTCAACACGTAGACAGGTATTTTTATAAACGGAGATTTTTTTAAAAAATTTTTTTAAAAAAAAATCTCCGTCCACATGCAAACGCATGCTATGAAGCACTGTCAAGAGCATGCCAAACCAACAGGTGGTGATATAATCTCAACCGTAAAGCCATGTAGGCCAATCAGAAGCCTGAAAAAGTTTCCAGTAGGCGGAGATAACAGCGTATGCTCTGAAGTCACAAGCCAAAAGCTCCGGTTGTCATGCTGCGCTAAGCTTTGTGCACTTTCTGAAATCCACATGGTGGTAAGTGTGCACACTGAGCACTTTGTAAAATCCACATAGTGGTAAGTGTGCACACTGAGCACTTTGTGCACTTTCTAAAATCCACATAGTGGTAAGTGTGCATGCTAAGACTCTGCGCACTTTCTGAAATCCTGTATGGTAAGGGTTACGCATTATTAGCCTCGTTCCCTTTCTCTGAGTTGGCTTAGACCCCGGTACTCGCCTTGGGCTCCACTCAACCAGTGTGTCTCTGTTGACACACTCTGGAAGCATCGCTCCCTTCATTATTTAGGGTTATTGTGAGCATGGTGTTTTCTTTCGAGCGTTTGAATTTTCTCCCTTTCTGAGGAGTTGGATTCCTCACTCCAAGGGATGTCCTCGTGGTAGTTTGAGCAGTGCCACCCTTTTATCAAAGGGTTACCTATGAGCATGCTACTCCTTTCTGAATTCGGAGTTCTCCTCTCACATGAGAGTTTGAGTTCTCTGTTTTCCCAGAGCACCTGGAACCGGCAACATCAGGCGAACTAGGCTCTTCCTCTGCCTCCCTGGTGCGCTGCGTTTTTTTGGCTAGCTTGCAGTACGCTTATCCTTCTGATTTCTAACGATTGTGCTGTAGGTCGAGCCCCCCTCTCGTTTGAGAGCTGGATGTGTTGCTCCCTCAGCTAGGTAATTTACTGCTAGCCATTCCAGCATTTTACCGTAGATCGAGCTGATGGCTTCTCGAGCATTTTGTTCTGGTGATGTACCATTTCCATCTATGGGCTGCTCTTTCAGAGTGCCACGAGAGCCCCTTAGAACGGTGTCTTTAAAATCCATGTTATGGTAAGTGTGCACGTGAAGTCTTTGTACACTTTCTAAAATCCACACTGTGGTAAGTTTGCATGCTAGTACTTTGCGTTCTTTCTAAAATCCTGCATGGTGAGGGTTAAGCGCGGCAGCTTCGTGCCCTTTCTTGAGTTGGTTAAAGCCCCGGTTCCACCTTGGGCACCACTCCACCTATGTATCCTCTGGATACCTACTTTAACAGGGTGTTGCTACTAGGGATCTGTTGAGACAGCTCCTTCAGCAAGCTCATGCAGACCAAGCGGTAGCCCCTGTGTGACAGGCCAAGACTCGTATGATTCTAGGCTCTTGGTCGTATACCCTTAAAGGAATCCATAATGATTCCAAGCCTTGAGCTCTACCCACGGGCCCAGGAGTCTGGCCCTAACAGTTAAGTTTTTTGGGGTATGTAGCCTAGGTCTTTGGCCGTAGGGGATAATGTCACTGACAGCCGTCTAACGTCCTAGGGGCAACTCCCATGGCTATGGTAGAGTTGGTACTTAGTGCTCGCCATGGTTTCTGGCATGCACTCCCCTCAGCATGGTGGCGTGGGTATACCGTTCCCCATAGCGACCCCTAGAGGATGCAGTTCGAAGTTCCACGAAAGGGAACATCTCAGGTTACTTATGTAACCATGGATCCCGAGTAGGGAACGAGACACTGCGTCCTCTAGATTTCCTGCCATGCTTCGGACGCAAGCTTCAGACGAAGAAGTGAATGACGTGTTCTCCCGGCGCCTATTTATACTATAGTCGCACTGGTAGTGACGTCATGGGCTGTCGCCGGCCAACATGTTGTTGGTGTTTTTTCAATGTATGCTTCAGACACGGGTCACGACGAGGCGTTCCCCATAGCGACCCCTAGAGGACACAGTGTCTCGTTCCCTTCTCAGGGAACCATGGTTACATAAGTAACCTGAGACGTTTCTCTTTTAAAATATGTGTTCTTTGTACTTCTCTCATCTTGGCATTAATTTTGTTCTCAGTAGGAATACAATCAAGTAAAGGTTAGCAAGTAGTGCATTAAACCAAAGACTGAAAAGAAATCATGAGTGATCTTTATATACGGAAAGATTAAAATGTACTATATTTAAGTGCATTAAACTTTTTGTCTCAGAGATTTGCAAGGAGTCTGGATCATTTTCCTAAAACTTTAAAACATCACAAGGAGTGAAATAGCACTGATGCTGCATATCAGTGCATGTCTTTTGTTGAGTAAAACGTTGCTGACAAGGTGAAAAATTGGTTGTCTGTAAAAAAAAAAAAAAAAGTCATGGTGCCTCAAATCAGAATGTTTTAGTAACAACTTCCCCATTATTTTAAGCCAATTTTAATAGGTTTTTTTTTTTTAGAATATAAAACAGTGGACACTAGATAGAACAGAAACAATTTCAGGACATTACCCAGGTCAGGCTTGAACCGGGGTTCCCATGAGCACAACAGATATGAGCAAGCGTGCAACCTGTTGTGCCGTTGCTAAGCAGTAACTTTGTCACAAAAAACCTCTGGTAGATTAAAACTTAATCTGAAAACACCATTATCAATGAAAGTTCTGGGGCCCGTTCTTCGTACGTCGCTTATTACATCCGAGACGAAATGTTACATCTAAAATGATATCATCGCGCTAATCAGATTCTGGCTAATTCGGTTCTTCGAACACAACTGTTGTTGAGGATTAGCATGGCTGGATTGAGTTATCTGAGATAATTGCGCGTTCATGAGTTGGTTTAAAAGGGGCTATGTATCGATACTTGAAACCACGATCAGCAATGCAGCGATTGGCTGGGGGTAAGACAGCAACGTAATGTCATCATATAATTAAAAAAGACACCTGACGAAAAACTTGACACATTTTTGGACTTTTATAAGGAAACAGCCAAGCAAACAAAACTACATAAATGTTATAATAGATAAATGAAATGTGCACTGTTTTTATTTTATAATTTTTTTTTACATGATTCCCAATTGAGTTATATTCACGAGTTCAAATTTTTGTACAGGCTTTACATTTTTATTTAAATGTAGTAATTAGCAATTAATTTAATTTTATATTTGAACAGATTTGTTACGTGACAGCATTAATTAAAGTTTCTTAAGGGTCAAGATCATGTTATCTGCATCTCCTGCGCTCCATCAAGCCACTCCCATAATATCTGTCACCACTCAAATTAATGCACGACTCTACATTATCTGTATAGCATGTGTGTAAGACTCAAATACAATTATGAAGTAATAATTTTATGATGAATAAATATTTCAGTGAGTAAAACTGACTGTGTATAGTATTAAAGACTACACAACATTATTATATTATCTTTAAATAATTGTTTTAATGATTATTGTTTTGAATTATTGTCCCTGGATCAGTAGGATACTCTTGTAATAAAGTAGTGGTGGTAGAGGACAGATTTTAAGTATCAATTCTGCTTAAAAAGATGCAATCTAATCCTCTTTACATGAAATAAGCCTGCTCCCGAGCAAGTTTAAGCTTACGGACCTGTTGCTATGACAGCAACTCCGGGGTGAGCTTCGAAGAACCAAACAATCCAAGATCATGCCAAATCATCAACAATCAAATCCAGCTAACTGAGTTAGCGGCGTATGAAGAACGGGCCCCAGGTGTATGTTTAATAAACGTGTGGGAGGGGCGGAGATGAACATCATGTGATTAAAGTGAGCATGCTCAGTAGCCTGATATATTGCTTTCACAACCAAACTTAGCAATGGAAATGTTCCCTGTTTGCTGAAAAGTTGCTTTAACTATATAGGCTAAAATGTTGACTACATCCATTTTCTTTTCTACGTTAGAAGATCAAGCTTTCAACTGGAGTTTGTTGAACAGTTGGATTCGATTAGTATAAAGGAGGTCACACATATCGGTAGTATGGCAGGTAGGATGTGTTGTTCTTTACTAGCATGTTCAATGCTAATGGAAAAATGGAAGTTAACTCCCTACTTTTGTGTTAGGACTACATTAATCATGTTTGTTGACAAGTGAAATTGGGCTTTGCATTTATAGTTCCCAGAATGCTTTGCATAGGACTGGATCAGAAGAATAAATGTTGAAATTATTATTTTTTTTCTTTCTGTTTTTGCATAGTCATTTTAATGTTTTTAACTTTTTTCTTAGCTTAATAAGTAACTATACGTAAATTATTCATTGGTTGATTCCTCTTTCAAACATAAATATTTCACTTTCAAAATATTGCTGCTTGTTTGAGCATTCTGACCAGCACATCATAGCATCACTGGTTCAACCAATGGTGTGTTTGTGGGCGGGACTATCTGTTTGTCTAACCAATGGCAGATGGGGGAGTGTTCAAGAAACTTTAATCAGTATTTTTACAATTCCATTGGCTGGCGTTAGTAGTAATGAAATTGCATTAGAGATCACTCTGATTTGACATTATGAGACTAATAAATTAATTCATTTGGTTTGCTGTTATTATCAGATAGAACTGTCCTTTATGAAATCCATGAACGTACTAGGCTTTATTCATTATCAGGTCACTCACAAATGTATTTAAATGTCCCTTTATTACGTGCAGATACGCATAAATATACGCATAAAGGTATCAGCATTCACCACTCTTTTTGAAAGGTGTAATATTATGGCATTAAAGACATGGGAGCCTGTTAACAAAACAGATGAAATCTACTATAATATTACCATGTGCATTGATAGCATGATATTTTTCACCTGTGAAGCACAATGCCTTTTAAACTAGACCATTCACGTCAAGCTGATAAAACGTTCATGACAAGAACTTTTAATGGGGGCTAAAATGTCTTTTCCTCCCTTTAGATAAACCACCTTGGAATAAAAGCTTTTTAATATTTATTATCTGCATTTGGCTGGCAGATCAAATCGGCAAACCAGTATTGCTCTCTCCAAAACCTTAAAACTGGGAAAATAGACTGTTTTTACTCATGAATCATACATGACTTCAGAGTTGCTATGTGCATCGTTGAGTCAGACCTTAAAAAAAAATAAACTGCATACTTTGGTCACCTGGCAGCCTATGTGGACAGTGCTGGTCTGTCATCCTGCAACCCACCCACAATAACACGCTTAGCAACCAATGACCCTTAAATATGCTTGCCGTAGGAGTGAAATGTCAACACGGCATCATGAAAACTACTTCAGCTAATGATACACTGAGATGCTAAGCAGTGATTTGTAATCAATCTTGGATCTCCAAGCTGAGGTTTTCACTCCCACAATAACTGAGAGAGGAATTTAAAGTAGCCATAGCTCTTAAGTCAGTATTGTTTGCAGAAGAACGTCTTATTGTTTGCCATTGTTAACAAAGGAATTATTCTCTGTTAATAATACTAGGCTTAGCTGTTATCAAAATGCCTGCATGACTTGGATCTGGGAGGGATTAGAGATTTCTCAAACAGTGATCTGAGGGAGCTCACGTCATTCAGAGTGTTTTCCACAAAGCTGTGGTGTGTTTCAGGTCGGCAGGTGCTAAATTGATATTTAATGGCATTTTTGTGAAATGAAATCTGGATTTTTTTCCCATATGCGCAAAGGGTAGATTTGGAAAATTGATTGGGACGATTGTTGGTCGATTTGTTGTTTATGCAGTTGCTTTCTGGCATTGATTTCTGGTTTTTGCTAGGGGTGTAAACGAATTTGAACCCATTTTCAAGGGAATGGAGAAATTCATCAGTACTTCAAAATGGGACCCTTTTAAGATAATCTCTTGTTTTATAAATGATTGAGGTAATTCCTTCCAAGTTCACAGGTTCTCCTGTCTTCTCTCTAATGCTTTATTTGGTATTCCAAGCGTGTTTGCGAGAGCACAGAAGCCGTTCGTGGAGGTGACAATTTGTGCATTTCTCAGTTAATTGCTATATTTACTCACCCCAGGCTAGCTGGAGTAAACCACAAACTTCAGACACTTTGTTTTGTTTTCTTGCCTTGCCTTATGCCGTTGTCACGAATTGATTTGTGTTTTGAAATTATGCACTCAAGTTCAATTACGACAATTTTATCTTCATTTGGGGTATGATGCTATAATCAATTTGAATCATGAAACTTCTCAAATGGATGTGGCACAGTCAGTCTTGGTGTGATATAATGTAGGATATCAGACCGAATCAGACAATCTAAGATTTGGTCAGAACCGAGTTGAGGCACGAGGAGTCACAAAAATTCCACAGAGGCCCCTGACAACAGGATGTCATAAATCAGACCCTAGCCCTTCTGAAGCAAGCCTAAACCTAAATCCCTGTCACAGAACAGTTTTCAACATTAACACAAAAGAACACATTGACAAGTCCAATTTTGGGGCAAGTTATCAAGAATAATGGTCGAAAGAGATGCACAGCGTGACCGCCACATGGAAACAGGTGACAGTGATCACAAGCTTCAAATTGACTTCCTCCACTTCACGACAAAGAACAGACTGTCGGAAATTCCTTACAGAACGTATCCTTACGTCCACAGAATGCCAAAGAAACTTCATTTCCATGTGAATATGCATCTAAATGACACTAAAAGGACTCGAGCAACTAACCATTGCTATATATCTAACCCCATATCATGTATCTAACCCACATGTTTAACCATCATGCCTCAATCATTTATTGTGAATGTATTTTTAATAACTATTGAATAGCTTAATGGTTTGTATTCATGTTTGGTATGTGTGAGTTTGAGAATTAATGCTTGAAATGTTTATTCTAATCACTTCGTTGTCAAATTTATCATATTCTTATTATAAGAAATCAGGTCCAAAATGTAACTCTGCCAGAGCGGGAACAACGCGGATCATGTGAATAATGAGATAACAGTTGATTTATGAATGGGGAGGAGGAATATACAACGCCCCGAGCAAACACGACATCTAATTGGTCAAAACACCATTTGGGGGTGTGTCAAACAGCCTGGTTTAAATACTAGAAACACCATCAAATCTCTCTCTTCTCTCTTCGCTCTTGTCTCTTGGTTCTCTTCTTCAACCCCCTTCTTTGCTCTTACTCTCCTTTTTTTAGGGATAGCTTTGAGCTATGCTTTTAATCATGCTTCTTTAGTTTTGAGCGTGCTGTGGCTTACACGCCAGCTCCTCCGAAACCTTGAGGAGAAACGCCACCTGGTCTCGTTAAACTTTACATCTATTTCTATTTCTTTATTTTGTTTTATTTTCCGTTGAGAGTTTCTTGTTTTGAGTTAAGTTTGCCTAACGCCACATCTCAGAAAAGTGCTGTCTAAAACTTCAACTGCATACCACAGCTCTGCGTCGCCAGCCAACGCCCAATCACTGGCTTCCCAAGACTGAACCTCCAGCCAACCAGCAACCTCGGGAAACCCCTTTCAGCAACCAGACAAGAAAGGGAACCCCGCAACACAGAAAGCAAGTACCTCCAGATTTCTAAACTGAACTGGTGCAGTTAATCTAAATTTTAACCTCATAGAGGAACTCAGTGCGAGGGTTAATTAATTGATTGATGGTTGTTCAGATCTATACAATGCAATTGCACATATTGCTGTAAACATTGGGATTTCACATTTTCATTCTCTTTAATTATTTCCTCTCTCTTTCTGAAAACTTGTGTGAATGCGTGTGTTCATGTGTTAGATTAGTTTATATGTCTTAGATTTATCCAATAAAGCCTTATTTATATGGAAAAGAGAAGTATCTTGTGTTTTGTGCTCACAAGTTAATGTCTTAAACTGCCGATCTTGTTACTATGCTAATTAATAGTGTTTTCACTATATTTTGGATATAGATATCCATTGCAGAATTGCTGTCATACGGCTCGTTCACTGACTCGCTGGCCGTCTCAGTGATCCGCCGTAAAACAGTGATTCTGTCCTAATTCCCTTACATATTAATGGTGGAGTTCCCTTTAAAATCTTAAATGATTCCCTTTGAGCTAAATTATTGACCTGTTTCCCTTACATAATTAGGATTTAACAAGAAATTATTAGTTTAATCTCAAATTGATTTATCTTTCGGGTGCCATCATGAGATTTGTAAAGGCTTCAGATACTTTGATTTCATGTTAAACGCCAGTGCTTATAAGCTTGATTTGATGTTAAAATAACATGTTATGGCTTAGCGTGTACCTCCGAGTCTCTAATAGTGCTTTTTTTTTAACTATCACAGTCAATTCTGCTTATGTTTAGCCCTCAGCCATGCAGGCTATTTGATTTTGAACTAACCAATAAGTTGGTGTTAGTCTAACAATACTATACTGCACTTTACTTTAGTAAATATTTAACTTTAAAATGCTAATTTTGTCATAACTTACTCATCCGTTTGTTCCAAATCCATATGACTTCCTTTCTTTTGTGGAAAGCAATGTCCTGGATTGCCATAATGAGGACTGATGTCATAAATTGTCAGATCTAATTTGAGCTTGTGTTGGATTTAAATATGATGCGTCAAAACCTGTCAAGTTTGACCTCTTTACATGTCAATGACGTCAAGCCTAGAGTGACACATTTTGACGCTATATTTGAATTTAATGAGATTTGAGAGTGGGTGATTTTTAGCAAATAAATTATTTTGGTCTGTTCATTAGTTGAAATAAACTTTGCAAAAGCACACTTACTTGTATGTACTTTTTTCGTTCCTTTCCTAGTTTTTGATAAATAGAAAGACTTTTTTTTTTTTTTGGGTGAACAAACCCTTATAAAATAAGCAAAAATATCTGTTACCCTCATAAGGGGGACCCAAGCTTTATGCAAACCAAGGGCCTGGTTCAAGAATTTTTTTTTTTACCTCTAACACCTCTTTCCTCTTATTTTATTTTTATTTTATTATTATATATTATTATTAAATTTTTTTTTTTTCAGTTGCCGCCAGCCATTGCCAGCATTTTTGATCATTTTCACAAAAGTTGAATGGCACCCAGAATATTTTGTTGTATGATTATCTGAACATGCAATATGTCAAAACAAAGAACAGAGCCTCTGCTTAAAACAAAACAAAACAAAACCCACATTTTAATCTAGCGTCATGCATTTTTTTTATGAACACTTGAATGTGGGTAAGTTTCGTGAAAATAAGCAACATTTTGAACAAAGACTACGTCTAGATCAGATTCAGAACGATGATCAAAAACATCGATGGAGTAGATGGCTTTCATTAAAACAATCGCGACTTGCCAGATCCTTATCACTTCCTGTATCATCCATTTCATTTCCGATAACATTAACCTTTTGATTTATAGAAGATTAATGTTTGATTATTGGTTATTTTACATTGATCTGCTTACAGATTCTCCATCGCTTGTTCTTTCTGCTTCTTTCGTCTCCGTCTTTGATATCCAGATGTTCCATACTCTTTCAGAAGATGCATAGAGCCCTCCCCTTACCAACCCAACCCAGTGAAACACGGAAAGACCAGACATTCCGTCAATGTCGGGGAAACGTCGTCTCATAAATTGGAAAAAGCCTTCGAATGGCAGGAAATAGGTTTAAGAAATATCTGAATCTCCCCCCAAAAATTAAAGGCTGGATACAATGCATGACTTTCAAAATCGGAGCAGATTTTAAAATAAAAACACGAGGCTCATACACTTACCCGACATCTAGGAATAGTCCACAGAGGACAAATTGGCCATCATACACTCTACACGCTGAGGATCACAACACTATCAGAAACTTTAAAATCGTTACAGCACATCAAGCTAACGCAGAATGGTGCGCCTTGTTGCTAAGAGACGACATGACACATGAAAACAATAATGTTTGACAAAACAATTATGAAAACAAACATGTTTGCTATCCTCCGCCTGGATGTATTCATAGCCTGACACAAAAAATTGAAGTCTGACTGTGACAACCTTACATTATATTTAGTAGATTGCTTTTTATGCAAATTGACGTACAAAGAGGCATTGCGCAATCAAAATCAACAAAAGAGTAATGATATTTAAGTGCTATGACAAGTCTCAGTTAGTTTAATGCAGTACATGTAGCAAGTTTTTTTTTTTTTTTTTTTTTTTTTGTAATCATATACTAAAGAAAACAGATAGAATAGAGCAACCTAGTGTTAGAGGACTTATTTGCTTTTGTTAATTGTATACTAAATAAAAAGAAAACAAATAGATAGAAAACAATTTGTTAGTTGTGGGTTTTTTTTATATATATAATATATATAGATATAAATAAACAAGCAGTTAGTAAATGAATAGATTGCAAGTCTAAAAGGGGCAAGTTTATTTATTTTTTTATATAAAGACTATAATTAGAACAGAGAGTGCTAGAGTTATAGGGTCAAATAGAGATGGAAGAGATGTTTTTAGCTGATTCTTGAAGATGGCTAAGGACTCAGCTGCTCTGATTGAGTTGGGCAGGTCATTCCACCAGGAGGGAACCTTTAATTTAAAAGTCCATGAAAGTGATTTTGTGCCTCTTTGGGATGAACAATAAAGCGACGTTCACTTGCAGAACGCAAGTTTCTTGAGGGCACATAAGTCTGAAGTAATGATTTTAGGTAAAGGGGTTCAGAGCCAGTGGTGGTTTTGTAGGCAACATTAATGCTTTGAATTTTATGTGAGCAGCTATTGGTATCCAGTGCAAATTGATAAACAGAGGTGTGATATGCGTTCTTTTCGGCTCGTTAATTTATCTTGCTGCCGCATTCTGGATTAATTGTAAAGGTTTGATAGAACTGGCTTGAAGACCTGGACAGAACAAGAGCTTGAACAAGTAGTTGTGAAGCATGTTCCAAAAGAAAGGGGCCTGACTTCTGGGATAATCAATCAATCACTCCAAGGTTTCTGGATGTGTTTGAAGGAGTTATGGTTGATGTGCCTAACTGTATGGTGAAATTGTGATGAAACGATGGGTTTGATTGAACCACAAGCAGTTCTGTCTTGGCACGGTTGAGTTGAAGGTGATGGTCCTTCAACCAACAAGAAATGTCTTTTATACAAGCTGAGATGCGAGCAGCTATCTTCGGATCATCAGGATAGAATGAGAGGTAGAGTTGAGTGTCACCAGCATAGCAGTGATATGAAAAGCCATGTGTTCTGAATGATATAACCTAGTAGATGCCATGTAACAAGAAGAGGAGGGGTCCAAAAACTGAGCCCTGAGGAACCCCAGTAGTTAGATGTTGCGACTTGGACACCTCACCTCTCCAAGGTATCTTGAAGATATCATACACTATAGGATAGCATTCAATCATACTAACGCCCAAAATTTTTCTGTTAAATACAGTATGTCAACTCAAATCTGCACAATGGCTCTGACTTTCGGCAACTAGCATTGACTTGTTCAGATCAGGGGAGAAATCGAGGCAAAAGTTGTGTAGTGTATTCCAGCCTTTAGAATGTTCTTATCTTTTTTTTTTATTAAGACTGTTCTAAAGACAAAACCTAAGATGAATCTGAATTCCTGAAGAATGTTCTTAAAAGTCAATATAAATAACCTCTTAAAGTTAGGATAACTTTCAGCTCGTTTTAAATCCCCAAAAGTAATAATGTTTAATCAACATGCAAGAAAGAGCAGCAGACTGCACCATCTTGAGACAGTCTCTTTAAAAATAACTATTTAAAATACACAGTACATTAAAAACACAACTCTGAGTGCTAAACTCCCTTCAAGCCAGTCCCTACAAAACTTCGTATGAACATTTCTATAAATGCACTTTAAGAACTCCTTAGAAGTTATCTGAAAAAAATTAAATACAAATTCTTATCTTCTTAAGAAGATTTTCGAGAATCCAGCCTCCGAGCATAATGGAGACTTGGTGGAAGGTTCTAGAACACCCTAGCAAACGGAATACCAGTGCAACTCAGAACACTTTTACCAACTGGACAGCAACCACCCAGAAACACACTAACTACAAAGCAATGGACTATAAACTACTTGAAACACCATATCAACCAAAAAGCAATGCCATGGCAACCAAACAATATTGCACTAACACTGAGAACTAGGGCTGTGAATCTTTGGGTAGACAGCGAATCGATTCGATTCACGATTCATACACTGTAAAAAATGATTTGTTGACACAACTTGACTTAGTCAAGTCATCTTGTTGCATTGGCGCAGTTAAGTTTAGCAAACATTAGGTGTTAAGTTCACTCAACTTATACGTAGTTGTTGAAATAACTTGCAGTAAATTGAGCCAACGTACTGTATCAATTAGTGAGCATTTAAAAATTTTAGTTAAGTCAACTGAAAAACATATTGGTTGAACTTAATATTTCATGTTTTCACAACCATGAACTAAGTCTAACTGACATAAAATAGTCATTTGTACTCAACATCATAACTTAACTATTTGAGTTTACTGGACTTCATTGCTTTGACAAGAAGTTCTGGATATCTATCTGGAACCAGATTTTTTTATGAAATCAACTGCAAAATTGAAACTCTCAGCATTTATTTTTTTAAACGGATACATTGCATCCAAAAACACAGACACAAAGAATTATCTTGCAAATATATAAAAACACTACACAAGAAAAATCTTCATACACAGCTCACACAAACATGTGCAAACTTCTATGAACAGACCCATCTTAGTGCCAAAATAGTACAAATAAATCTCCTTGTCATTATCAGATATTTTCATTGCAGGAATAAATGTACATGAATAATTCACGATAAGCGGTGTTAAAAAACTTCACTGTTCAAAAACGGTCTTCAATTCCCAATTGTAGAAACATGTCAAGGAAAGAGGAAGCAGTACAAGGTAACAACAAAACAGTCCGTTTGAAAAAATTTCAAGAATACCAATGTTCCACTTAAAACAATGAGATATAAAACAACAATGCTCTTACACTTTAAACCAGTCCATCGATTAAACAGTAACAAGAAGGAATTTTTTTTTTGTTTTTTTGTTTTCTGTCTTATCGCAGCCACTTGCTCTTCAAAGACTGAACTCTTGTGGTGCAAGAGTCTGACCCGACTCCAATAAACAGACACTGTATCACTTCAAATGTGAATTTTAATTCCTTTGGGTAGTCAAGGTTTAATGCGTACACCAGGCCCATCAGGTTCATCACTCAGATGATGCATTACCACTTCTTCCTCAATCACGAGGGCAACGTCATTGTAGAACGCTGGGAGAGGTCCACAACTACTAGGATCCCAATCACCACACCCATGATCACATCATCTTCACGGTCACTGGGCTTTATAGAATGTAAACAAAACAAGGTACTATTACTTAAAAGCAATTACACAAATACAGTCCCCAGACCCCTGCAAATTAAGAGATCTAATGTTAAATTTTCCCTTGTTTTGCCTTGCATGTTTCAGCTTACCTCGCATATCTTCATGAATTTTGAAGGAGTCTCTCGCATGTACCACGGCAGGCCCAGCAATGCTGCTGTCCTCATCCTTTGGTTTGTTGTCTGTAAAATATAGGATAGTTAAAGTACCAGCTTTATTCGTTCAATCCTTTGTTTTTCTTTATTCGTTTATCCTTTCTCCCCGTCCCATTGTCTTTGATGCTTTTTAGAAAAAAATAAAAACACAAAAACATTGGTTTCAAATTTGCACATTTACACTTTTGTTGTAAATAAATCCCCAGTGATGTGGTGCAACAACAATTGTTTGTTAACTTTTTGTTCAGCACCAAAATAAGATTTAATAGTGGATGCGCTCATGCCACTTAAATCAGGGGCGTCTAATCCTGCTCCTGGAGGGACAATAATGTATTACAGAGTTTAACTCCAACCTGGTTCAACACACCTGTCTGGAAGTTTGTAGTGATCCTGAATACCTTGATTAGCTGGTTTAGGTGCGTTTAATTGGGGTTGAAGCTAAACTCTGCAGGATCTTGCCTCCCCAGGAGCAGGATTGGGCACCCCTGCCTTAAATTCATTGGGTTGTAACAACACTTAAAAGGATTTAAAAGGATAGGTCACCAAAGATGATAATTGTCATTTACATTTACGACATAATACAACAACAAAATCAAACCTTATTAGTTATTGTGTCATGACATTTGATCAAAAGACTTGCAAGAACCAATGAGGTTTGATATTCATGTAGAAGCTAATACAATCAACCATTTTTGTAAACCAAGACTGACATTTTTATGCTTTCATCATACAAAGAGATTGTATGATTTCAGGAATATGACATACATATCCTATAGGTTACTTTTTAGACACTTACTCTGAACACACTGATATGGTCACAAGTTAAATGCTTCTTCAGAGATAGGTCACTCCTAAATGTGCATACACAATCTTTATAGATGCATGGGAGTGGACAGTGACTTGCCTGATGGCAGTGTTTCAGCTTGTAGTGTGCGAACCTCATCGATACGGAGTTGTGCTTCCACTCTGCTTGCACTGTACTGATCCTGCAAATAAAAAACAAAAAAGTCAAACTCCAACCAAGTACACATACACGTTACATACAGAAATATTCACTGAAAATCTTACTTGAAACTAACTATAATGAGATCAGATTAAGAAAACGCTAAAAAGTCACTTATATGTACACGGTTTACCTATTTATCAACATTAACTTGATCCACAATTTTAGTAGTGATGGGAAGTCCGGTTCTCTCAGACAGTCCGTTTCAATAAACCGGTTCACCAATTCTTTTACTATAATTTCTATCGTGAATGAAAATATGCTCAAACACATTCAAATAAAGTAATTTGTAATCATAACTTAAGTTAAATAATAATAATCATCACCATCATCGTCGTCTCGGAAAAGTTTCTTATATTAGCGTACATTCTTACACCATATCATGCTCTGATGTGCAAACAGATGTTTTACAAGTCTTATAGATATTTGTTGAAATAGTCTTCATTTGGCTTTTTACAGAAACGAGGATTCAGCTCATAAAGCTTAAACTATAACGTGCATACAATAGTAAATAGCAAATTTCATTTACGTTTACACTGAACAGTTGTTGCATGTTCATCATGTTAAAAATGCTGTTTGATATAACTACTAGCATTTGCATTTTCCAGTAACTTTAGGCATACGTTTTATTTTTTTATTAATTAACTTACATTTTGCCAAATTCACAGTGTAACAGTGTACTGGAGATCCCAGAAGCGCGGCTGTAACAGTTCGGTAGAACACTCATGCTCAAAACGTGGACGGTGAGCGCCAACAAAACAAGCCTAAATTCACATTATAGAAATCACAAATTAGGGTATACTTACCCATTCCATTATCTGCAGTCCATGAAGTCCATCTCTAATCGTTCAAACGCGGGCTCCTTCCTCTTTTCTGGCATGCCATGATCAGACAGCAACTTCTCGACTCGTGCAGAAAATGGCGGCTGGCGCGACTCTCAAGTTCGTTAAAATAGTACGTCATCATGACGTTAAGTTTCTGGCACATGCGCATCACACAGAAATTTGATAGAACTTATGCTTTGTTGTTATATGAACATGTTATTTAAAGTTTTCCATTTCCCTTCAAGTTGAGGTTGTTATAACTCATCCTATTGTGTAGTGAGACACTTAAAGTTGACAGGACATGATTTTACTTGTCCACCTGACTAAAACTCAGAATCATTTTTTACAGTGTAGGTTTTCGATTCGATTCAATAACAATTTTTGCAAATTCAGAATGATTCAATTCAAGTAACGATTTGATTTTGCATTCTTTAAGTGCATTCACAGGATTATATAAATGCTTCCCCTAAATTCTTTAAATGCTTAGTCAGGGGGCAAATTACACAGCAGCCTTTATGGTTACAGAACCATAGGTTAGAGAGAAAAAACAAACAAAAACTTTTGTCCATTGTTAGATGCTAGTTTAATGATGATATGGCATGACATGGCATATGTAGAAATGTATGTAAGCCAAGATGTAGAAAAAATTGCTTTAAAAATGTTATGTATAGGCTAAAATTGTCACACCAGGGGCGTAGCCATCATTTCAGAAGTGACAGAAATGTCAAATACAATAATTTTATGTATGTATTATTTTGTTTTTGCAAGGAATTCTTTTCTTATCTCTTACTTTGAATTTGCTATAAGAAATCAAATACACTTCAGGACAGTAATCAATTGTTTGTAATCAATAATATTTCCTTTTGTTGTGATTTCTTTTGATAATTTTATGATGATTTTATATAATGTACTACAAACAATTATTTCACTTTTCTGCACAGTTAGGTAGAAATATACTTTATAGTTTCTGTACTGTAATAAATGATATGTCAATTAGCACTGCATCGTTCATAAATTATTTATTAATTGTGTTTATTGTCTTATATGTTTCAGTTAATTCTGCTTTTTATTCAGCTTAGCTGCAGATATAGCCTGGCACGTCTTAAGTTCTATGAGCGCGAGATCACTTCTCTTTCAGTGCGAAAACTTCTTTCTCATTTTTATAAAATAAAATGCTATAGTATTTAACTTTTCCTCTCCATCGGCGAATGATGATTCTGAAAGAAAATGCGCCCGATGTCTGTTTGATATAGCTACAAACGCTACTTTCATGCATCTGATTGTCAGATAAACCTTGCACTCTTATTTCAAGGTTGTTGTTAATGCTGTGGTTATTTTAACAGTTTCCTTCGTACATTTGGTTGAACAACATTGTTAAACCACATGTATCATTCAATGGAACTGTGCGTATGCTTTAGACACTTACATTTTTGCTCCGTCCATGCAATAAATGAGTGCTCAGGTAATGTCGTCGGTACGACCGAGTGCCATTGGAAAAACTACAGAATACGATTCATTCGATTCTTAGCGTTTTAAATCGATTACTGTCCGAAATCGACGGTTCGCGATTCAAAATCCATGTTTCAAGATTGATGCATATGCATCGTCAGGGTTTGTAATCGATGCATCGAGAAAACGAGTGAATCGTTACACCCCTACTTGGAACACATCAGCAACTGCATAGCAATGTTCTACTAACCACTCAAAAAGCTTTTGGCAAATGCTAGTAATGCATTGACAGCCACTCAAAACAACTTTAGAGCGTTGCTGCTATACAATCTATTAACCACCCAAAACACATTAGCAACACACTATAAATGACTAAAACATTTTGGCAGCTTCTATAGCAATAAGTCTGGTACCCTAAACCAAGGTTGTGGCACGCATTTTCCTCAGAAAATGTAGTTTGAATTTTGATGTACCGTAAGTCGAGCTGTAAACTTGAAGGCGGAATTTCTTTGCTGCATATGGAAGAGAGGGAAAAAACAACTTGACCCATCAAGCTAGATGTGCACCTGGCCTACGAGCCTAAAGACATTACTGAGTGCTATTTGTGCTAATCAGAGGCTGTACATTCTAGCAGAGACGGCACTGTTGGCCCCGTCTGGGTGAAAAGACAAAGCAAAGCCGTTATCGGAACCAGTGTGAGGGAACATTACTCAGAGAGCGTCGTCGTGGGCTTTCGAGACCAGCACCATCTGCTCCGGTGTCACTGCCGTGGGAAGGAAAGGATGAGTCAACTCGCGGCACAGCCAGGGACACCGTTTCTCCTTTAAGACCCCGCCGAAATTACAGGAGATGCAGGAAAGTGGAGGTGTGCTACGCGCTCGCAGCGGCCGTGACTGAGGTCGGGTTATAATGAGGGCGTGCGTTTCTTTTCTTCATGTGAATGTGACAGGGGTGTTACATTGAACCATAACGCCATTAATAACTGTTATGGTAGATACATGTGAAAATGTTGCATTATTCAGTAGTTGGAAATAGTATGTGGGAAAACACCACTGCTTATTTGTATAGCGTGCTATGGATAAATTAATGGCTTCGTCGTGACTTTAACTGTATGCAAATTTATGTGTGATAAGAAGCACAATTCCTCACCTAGATGAGAATAAGTTTCTGTTCCTCATGCTCAGTTTAAATTAGTAGGATATAGCCAATTTATAATTATTAATTAAACCTGATAGATGCATGCTGTATCCTGCTCACCTCCCAGATATGTTATCAATTATCGGTGTAAGTATACTTATTATTATTATTTTAAACCTGATAGATGCATGCTGTATCCTGCTCACCTCCCAGATATGTTATCAATTATCGTGTAAGTATACTTATTATTATATATTATTATTTTATTATTATATAATTTATGAATAGAAAGCTACTGGGTCAGTGCATGCATGTAAATCAGGATTAGTATATAGCCAACTTTTATATCACATAATGTTTTGACAATATAACATTCCAAGCCATACACAAAAAAATTATTTTTAAGATTCAAATACAAAAGACTTAAAATGTCATGTGGTGGTTTTTTTTTTTGTTTAATAAAATAAATAATAAATCATTTGAATACTTATTGTAGCTTCTTAAAAAAATATTTTAATAAAATATTTTCAAAAATGTTTCAAATATTTTTACGTGTAAATTTTTGTATTTATTTTATTCTCTGTATTTTCTTGTTTTATTTTGCAGTCCCATGCATTTCTAAGAAAGTATTGTAATTAATTAAGGAAAGAGAAGATTTAAAGGAATGGTTCACCCAAAAATGAAATTTTTGCTGAAAATGTACTCACCCTCAAGGCCATCCAAGATGTAGATGAGTTTTTCTCTTCATCAGAACAGATTTAGAGAAATGTAGCATTGCATCACTTGCTCACCAATGGATCCTCTGCAGTGAATGGGTGCCGTCAGAATGAGAGTCCAAACAACTGATAAAAAAACATCACCATAGCCTACAAGTGATCCGCACGACTCCAGCCCATCTGTTAGCGTCATGTGAAGTTAAAAGCTGCATGCTTGTATAAAACAAAACCATAATTAAGCGGTTTTAACTTCACAACATGCTAACTGATGGACTGGAGTGGCGTGAATTACTGTGATGTTTTTATCAGCTGTGTGGACTCTCATTCTGACGGCACCCATTCACTGCAAAGGATTCACTGGTGAGCAAGTAATGTAGTGCTAAACTTCTCCAAATCTGTTGTGATGAAGATATATCTACAGGCTTCATTGTGGGCTCTTGTGACATTAGCCAGTAGTAATCTACCCAACCACTCAAAACACCCCAGCATTTCACAATTTCTGCAGAAACTAATATTGTAGTGTCACAGGTGGTTGCCTTTCAGCCACAGTGCAACATCTCATGAACTTGAGCTGTAATGTCAAAAGGAGATGTCAAATATTCCCTAATTTGACAATTCTATCAACTCTAAGGGCTCGACTTGCATGACATACATGCATGTACCTGTCTGGCATCAGCATTGCCAAGTGCCCACCAGCCTTTTTTCTTAAAGTGTGGGTGGAAGCAAACTCAGCTGGCATTGGTGCATGACTTTCTTAGACTCAGAAACGCTGTGATTGCTCATGGAAACAAGCCAGCACTGTGCCACTATAAATAACATGCATCACGATTCAAGACATTAGCTGTGTACCATAAGAGTGACTATTTGCTTTGACACGAGAATAAACCTATGTGATACCATTCGGTGGAAAAGAAAAATAAATAAAATCTTGTGTTATTGAAAGGATAAACGAAAACGAAGCAGTCTGGCCCTTTGTGGGTGTCTTCCCTAGTTTGATACAGTGCCCGGTAATTAGTTTAATTTATTTTCCATGCTCCGTTGTTAAATTCCAGTGAGAGTAAAGATGGTGCATCTGTCTTGTCTTGTTCCTCTTTGATATGAATTGGTTTTCATCATCTTTGTTAATTATAAACTGACTCTTTCAGAGCTTAATTTATGGCTCATTCTCATTTGAAAATGACCCGATAATGACCTGGTTTTGAGTATATCTCTAAGAGGCTATTCAGAAGTCAGAAGAACATTTTCTAATGTGCAGCCAAAACTACATAATTAGAGTCATACATGTTTTGTAACTACTTTGGCTTTATGATGTTTATATTGTAGATCTTATTAAACCAACGAAGTATTTAAAAAAAGGAATAATTGCCTGTTAAATTATTGGAAATTTAATGCAAACCCAAGGTTACAGTGTGGTCAAGACATGAAGCAGAGAATGTAGATTAACTTTTTTTTTAAATAATATTTTTAGATATAAAACCTATGCATAATACTATAGTTTTGACATTACATATTATGTATATATGTAATATGTTCAATAAATTTAAGATTAAATCCATGAAGTGGAAGGAATTTACATTTTCAGTACATTTTAGATTTGAAGTTAATTGAATACAATTGTTTTTTTGGAGTTAATTTAAAATGTATTTATTATTTTATTTGCTAGTGACATGATCTGTTTCATAAATCTATACACTATAAATTTCGTCCATATTATTTAGTTTTTATTATCTAGGTTTTATTAAAAAAACATCTCGGGTTACTTATGTAACCATGGTTCCCTGAGTAGGGAACGAGACACTGCGTCCTCTAGAGGTCGCTATGGGGAACGCCTCGGCGTGACCCGTGTCTGAAGCATATATTGAAAAAACACCAACTCGTTGGCCGGCGACAGCCATGAAGTCACTACCGGTGCGACTATAGTATAAATGGTCGCCTGGAGCACACATCATTCACTTCTTCGTCTGAAGCTTGCGTCCGCAGCATGGCAAGAAACCTAGAGGACGCAGTGTCCCTACTCAGGGAACCATGGTTACATAAGTAACCTGAGACGTTCCCTTTCATGGGAACTTCGAACTGCATCCTATAGGGGTCGCTATGGAGAACAGTATCACCCACGCCGCCATCTGAGGGGAGTGCATGCCAGAACCATGGCGAGCACTAAGTACCAACTCTACCATATTGCCATGGGAGTTGCCCCTGGGACGTTTAGACGACTGTTAGTGACATTATTCCCTACGGCCAAAGGCCTAGGCTACATACCCCAAAAAAACGTACCTGTTAGGGCCAGAACTCCTGGGCCCGGGGTAGAGCTCAAGGCTTGGAATCAGGAATAGATTAGTTTAAGGGAATACGACCAAGAGCCTAAAATCATACTAAGTCTTGGCCTGTCACACAGGAGCTACTGCACGTTTCTCTTTGTATGTGCTGAAAGAACTGTCTCAACAGACCCCTAGTAGCAACACCCTGTTAAGTAGGTATCCAGAGGATTCATAGGAGGAGTGGTGCCCAAGGCGGGACCGGGGTTTTAAACCACTCGGAAAGAGCACGAAGCTGTTGCGCATAGTCCTTACCGTACAGGATTTTAGAAAAGTGGGCACAGCATAACGTGCACACTTACCACTTAAGAGGATTTTAGAAAAGTGGGCAAAGCATAACATGCACACTTACCATTTATGTGGATTTTAGAAAAGTGGGCAAAGCATAACTTGCACACTTACCAGCTAGTGTATTTCACGACAATACCTTTCTAGGGGTTCTCGTGGCACCCTGAAAGAGCAGCCATAGATAGAAATAGCGCATCCCCAAAAATGCTATGTCTATGGCTATAATGCTGGAGTTGCTAGCAGTAAATCTGTAGCTGAGGGAACAAGCTTCCAGCTCTCAATCGAGAGGGCGCTCAACCTACAGCATGTTCCAATGGAGGAACAGCTAGCAATAATTTACTTAGATGTGGGAGCAACACACCCAAAGGGGGGGGGTTTTTCTCAATTCGAGAAGGGGCCTCGACCTGCAGCATGTTCCAAAGCTGGAACAGCTAGCAATAATTTACTTTGTTGTGGGAGCAACACACCTAGTTCTCAGACGAAAAGTGGGCTCGACCTACAGCATGTTCCAATGCTGGAACGGTTAGCAGTAGTTTACCTTAGCTGAGGGAGCAACACACCCAGCTCTCAGTTGAGAGGGGGCTTGACCTACAGCATGTTCGTTAGAAATCGGAAGGGTAAGCATACTGCAAGCTAGCCAAACACTCAGCACATCAGGGAGGCAGAGGAAGGGCCTAGTTCGCCTGATGCTGCTGGTTCCAGGTACTCTGGAAAAACAGAGAACTCAAAACTTCTCATGTGAGAGGAAAACTCCGAATTCAGAGGATAACGTTGCTCATTCCAGGTAACCCTTAGATAAAAAATGGGAGCACTGCTCAATACTACCACGAGGACAGCCAATGGAGCGAGGCATCCAACTCCTCAGAGGAGGATTAACGCTCGAAAGAAAGCACAATACTCACAATAACCCTCAATGTGAGGGAAGCGATGCTTCCAAAGTTTGTCGACAGAGACACACTAGTTGAGTGGAGCCCAAGGTACCGGGGTCTAACCAACTCCGAGAAAGGGAACGAGGTCAATAATATGTAACCCTTACCATACAGGATTTCAGAAAAGTGGCAAAGCATAACGTGCACACTTGCCACTTATGTGGATTTTTAGAAAGTGGGCAAAGCATAACGTGCGCACTTATCAGCTATGTGGATTTTAGAAAGTGTGTAAAGCATAACGTGCACACTTACCACTCATGTGGATTTTAGAAAAGTGCCACAGCTTACTTGTTCCTTCCCATAGGATTTGGATTTTGAGTTTTCCAGTAACTGATTACAGCTACCCGGAAGTACTGGGCCAAACAGGAGAGGCAAGCTCAAATACAACCCTCAAAGGCGAGGGGAGCACTGCCCGGTACAGCATTTACACAGGAAGGTTTTTCTCGTAATCCCACCTATACCTCCCGCTCAATGCCTCAGCAAGAGAGGATATCCTGGTTTTCGGGAAGCCCCTCAGGGCGACCCAGATAAGGTAGACCAGTCAGGGTAGCATGAAAGCGTAACCCCAGCCCAGACGTCCAGGAAATTTCTGCAGTGACGCGCCGGGGGCCCTTTGATCACGTATAACTGGTATGCTAAACCGATGATCGTGAGGACAACATCATATTGATATCAGGAAGGAACGAATGGCTCACCTTACTGGCAGGTCTAATACGGCCAGAAAGATCACATTCCTCGAGACGACCTCGAGCGACGTCGACTAAAAAGATGTACTCCTTAGTCCGCTTCATGGCAAGTCAAGCCTCGGTCGTTGCGCAATCCATAACCTCTAAGAGTTCATCATACGCAGGGCAGGAAGATTGAGAAGGCTCAGCCTCAGCTTCTTCACTCTCTCCATCCATTTCCTGCTCTTCCTGGGCTGAACCCAGCAGAGCACTGACCCCCGGATCAGATGATGTTAAAGAGAGAACATCATCCATCGGCGGCTGTCTCTCGCCCTCCGCTGATGAGCGCAAGAGGGAAAGCCCCTCCTTAAACCCATCGGCCAGGTCCACCTGAGACCCCCACGAGCTCACTCTCCTCCGTGCCTCAGCAGCAGCGGGTCCTGAACCGCGGGAAGCATATGGCTGCCCCTCTTTCCTCGAAAAGAGAGACAAACGAGAGCAGAGCTTTTTTATTTGAAATCGCTCACAATGTATGCAGATTGCCCCCTCGAGGACATTGCCTGTGTGCTCTTCGCCCAAACAAGCAACACATAGATTGTGTATCATCTGGTGTCAAATAGCGATGACACGGAGGCACACACCTTCTAAATGTTCTGCTAGTGCTCGCCATAATGAATAGAGATAGCTCTTACTTTTTCCTTGGAAATGCACGCTTCAAACAGAACAGTCAATGAAGATGAAGAAGAGAATGATGTGTGCTCCCGGCGCCTATTTATACTATAGTCACACCGGTAATGACATCATGGGCTGTCGCCGGCCAAAGTGTTGTTGGTGTTTTTTCAATGTATGCTTCAGACACAGGTCACGACGAGTGCGTTCCCTATAGCGACCCCTAGAGGACGCAGTTTCGAAGTTCCCATGAAAGGGAACCTATATTTTATATTTATTTTATAAATGTCAAGTAAAAAAATATTGTGAAATGATGGCGTTTCCGTTAACTGATGTTATGCGACAAACTTTTTTCCTCTTGCGATAAGTGATGGCGACGGACGCTGGCAGGTCTATGAATAAAGCAGTCACCGCACTAGCCATTATTTTTAATCAAAGGAGATGTAGGCATGTATCTTTAGCGAAGCAGTGCAGAGAGTCGCTTCTGAAACGTGCCACGGTGTGGCTGGTATAAACACAAGCATTGACGAGAGTGGCTACGATCAGCTCCGCTGGCCATGTCAGAGCTGTAATGTGTTGCAGACGTGTGCCGTGTAAATAAAGGGTTATTCAAGCATTTATGGCAAGGAAAGCCCCTTATACTTGAGAGCGGCCACGTATGAGGTGTTTCTTGGCGGTTATAGTACATTAAAGAATGATCATGTGACTTACGTATGCCAGGTGACCTATAAAAAAAAAAAACTGTTTCCATTGCAGTTTTGCGAAATATTATTTTTTCGAAGAACCATGAGAGCGTAAAAACTTTGTTTGTGGTATTTGGGAGTTTTTGCGAAATTAATGTGTTTCCATTGCGCGTAATTTCAATTTGTGCAATTTAAAGAGTAATGGAAATGCAGCTATTGTGTTATAGGAAGATCCAGCATTGGCCCACTATAAGATTTCTAACAGATGCAGCCAAGTTTTGATTAGGTCCACAACATTAAAGATATAGCAGTATATTTTACTGTGTGCGTGGGGTACTTTTTTATTCCTGTGGATCACTTTAAACCCATATAATTTGTGCCAGAAAGCTCAATTTTACTTTCATCTGACCACTGAACCCAGTCCCGTTTTAAGTTCCAGTAGTGGCTGTCAACTGATTTTGCCTGAGTTTGTTTTTGGATGAGAGCAGAGGATTTTCCTGAAACCCACCCAAACAGCGTGTGGTGACGTAGGTGCTGTTTGAGCATTTTACTTAATTTTTTTACCCTTAAGACTCAACTAAATTCTGCAATTCTCCAGCTGTGGTCCTTGGAGAGTCTTTGGCCAGTCAAACTCTCCTCCTCACTGTGCATTAAGACAAAACAAACACACAGTCCTCTTCCAGGCAGATTCGTAACATCCCCTGTTGATTGGAACTTCTTAATTATTGCCCTGATGTTGGACATTTTCAATGCTTTTAGCCATTTTCTTACAGCCACTTTCGCTTTTATGAAGCTCAAGTTTGTAAAAAAAAAAAGTTATGCATTGGGACAAGTTTCAAAAATATTTTATTCATAAGATTTTCTAGGGGGCAAATACATCAAGGTCTATTGGAGAAATAACAATTTATTTCATAATGTAGTGGGGACATGTTCAATTGTTTTACTTCAATTAAAGGTTAGATTTTTGTGAATATTTTGAATGAAAGATCAAAAGGATTAACAACGCAGATTTATTTTCACAGTCTTGTTTGTTCATTTTTACAACAATTCTGACCACAACACTACATTGTGTTTGTATTAAATTCTTGCAGATTTTAAAACAACATTTCTGTATTTGTATTTTGAGTGATTTTGAGTCAATTAGAATGAAATATTTACTTACTTGCTAACTAACTAACCTTTTCGGGTGGAGTGACATGAGTACAGTCTTTCATAAATCTATACATTACAAATGTCACCGATATTTAGTTTTATATACATTTGTGTTAGCTTTGAAGAAAATGTGTAATTAATAATGATTAACTATTTTAATGAACTGAACTGATAGCAGTAATTCTATTCATTTAACTTTTTGCAAGCACCATACATTTAATAATAATAAAAAAATCAATTAAAAATTGAATGGTTCTTAACAACATAAAGTAAACTTTTCATGTGTTTCAGTGAGATTTAATATAATCAATTACATATAAACATTTTATATTTATATATTGTTTTTCTCCTGTGGTTTACAAATCTGTGTGGATATACAATGACTGATGTGATTTGCTAACCAAGCTTAAAGTCTACTTTTCGAAAAGCTGATGCATATTTCTGCTTATATAAAATGAGACTTCCTCTAATGTCTGCCATGATTTCTTGTACCACTTAGTTGTCTATTGTTACTCCAGGTTTTCTCATTTCCTGCCCTCTCCCTCTTGATTGAGATCTAAATACATTTCTCAAGTGAGTGATGGGACCCTTTACACTGCTGTAGTCCTGCAGCTAATGGAACAATGTTTCTTTGTTGATGCTGAGAGCTGAGAGAGGTTACTGTTGTCAACTTGGCCTTTCCGGCTGAAATAAAGGGAAAGGAGTATGTCAGAAGTAAAAATGCTGAGGTGGTTCATCTCCGGGTTGTCCGTCATTAGAGGAGAACAGGGAGTGCTGTAGCACATTTTCCCTTTTGCTATTTCTTTTTAAAAGTTTAAACTTTTCTAAGAAGTAAGAACATTACTTGCTCTCAGCGCTTAAAATTTTCCTCAGGGTCTCCTTACATTCCTCTCTGCATTAAATTTGATCTTATGTTTATATATTCATATGCTTTTGATGTGAAACATCTTCACAGCTAGTTCTTAAGAGAAATCTATGCATCAGTTAGCTGCTCTCTTGAAGCCGTCATATGAACAGCTGAAAAGAGCTTTGAATGCCGAACACGCATAGATAAATCAATGCCAGACCTCCTAATAGCTTCCTCATGGCCAACAGCATTGTGATGCGGCAGGACACACGTTTCCTCGGTTCAATCGTTTGGGTCTTTCTTGGAATGAGTTTGTTACAAAAAAGTTTTACCCAATGCATACGTGAGTTTAAGCCTGATGAGTCAAATTCAACTCTGTGGTTTTACAGCAGGAGGTCACATTAGTGGAATTTCAACGAAAATGTGTGGTCAAAAATCTATTGTCTGTTGTCAGTAGTGTAGTAATTCATACAGAAGTCACTTTCAAACCAAGCAGCTTTATGTTGGTAAATTAGGCAAAATTTGTGTGAACAACTTGAACTCTTACTGAAACCTGTGTGGGGTTTCATGTATATTCCCATTGGAATGACCGGATTTCACTCACGAAAATTTGCTGAACAATGTGATGAATCCATGTGACCAAGTTTAACCATTGCGAAACCTGAATGGAGCTGTAGATTTCCATTGGAATGACTGGATTTCGCCTATGAAAATTTGCTAAACAATGTGGTGAATCCATAAGACTAAGTTCAACTTTTGCGAAACCTGCATTGAGATTGTGTAGATTCCCATTGGAATGACTGGATTTCACCCACGACAATTTGCTGAACAACAGAGCGAATCCATGTAACAAAGTTTAATGGTTGCAAAACTTGCATGGATATGTAGATTCCCATTAGAATGTTTGGATTTCACTAACAAAAATTTGATGAACAACGTGGCAAATCCCATATAACCAAGTTCAACTGTTGCGAAACCTGTGTGGGGATTGTGTAGATTCCCATTAGAATTACTGGATTTCACCTGTGGAAATTTGATGAAAAACGTGGCAAATCCATATGATCAAGTTCAAATGTTGCGAAACCTGCGTGGGTTTCATGTAGATTCCCATTGGAATGACTAGATTTGAGGAAATTTGCTGAACAATGTGGCAAATCCATATGACCAAGATCAACCGTTGCGAAATCTGCATGGAGATGTAGATTCCCATTAGAATGACTGACTGGATTTCACTCATGAAAATTCACTGAACAACACTGCAAATCCATATGACCAAGTTAAACTGTTGTGAAACCTGTGTGGGGTTTCGTGTAGATTCTCATAGGAATGACTAGATTTCACTTGTGAAAAATCCCTGGTAAATGTGACGTCTTTACAGTGATGCACAATAGTTGAAGAGAAACCAAAGCAGCTGCAGTTCTACTTCAACGTTTTGTAGTAGCACGACAGCAGAGTGTAACGTATAACTTTTCCAGATACAAGTTACCTGTACAAGCTACTTGTAATTAGCGGCATTATGTTTGATATGCGATCTTTACTTCCTCCAGCGAAGTTCTGACTTATCAGTTGTAAGTCTGAAAATTGTTGCTCAAAACTGTCAAAATAATTTTGCCAACACCATTTTGAGGGAATTAATGTTGTGGCACAAAAAGTTGGTTATATTTATAATTAACAGAAAAACAGTAAAAAAAACAATAAAATTATAATAATATAAGCAAACGTTGCAGCCTCTGTTCTTTGCTCTGGTGAGGTCAACTATTGACGGGCTTCCATCTGCACAGGGGTTAATACTCATTTATGAGAGGAAACAGGCATACGAGTGTGGGCTCAGGAAATCAATGCTTTCTCATTGGCTGTATGTCGTCGCCGATGTCATTTTTCAGCAAACACATTCACCACTGTAGGATTCTGAGTCGCCGAAATAACGTTAAATATCTGACGGGCATCAGTGCTTCTCTCAGATTACATCTGTGATAACACACACTACTTTTTACTTTACCAGATATAAGTTACCTGTAGGCAGCCTACTTGAAAGTCACGTTACATGACAACATGCTTAGTATTTGTTGTGTTTGTGTTTGCCACAATTTATAACAAAAATGTTCTCAACGTAGCTGTAACTCTTGGATTATGTATGTATGTAAAAAAAACATATATATATAATCTATATATAGATATATTATTTAGTATTTTTTTTTTTAACACACTCACATGCTCCGAGTGTTGGTTGAATCCCTCATGACTCTTTATGCATTATATTAGTAACCATCATTACAAATCTCTTACATTTTAAAATGATAATGTCTACTCGATAGCTTCGATTTTATTAATCTCCTAGCTCATTTTAGGACCTTCAAGCCTACAAGTTGTATGCAGAGGTGGACAGTAACTAAGTACATTTACTTGAGTATTGTACTTAGGTGCACTTTTTTAATATCTGTACTTTAGTTGAGTATTATTTTTTTCTGGGAACTTATGTCTTTAACTTCACTACATTTGAAAGACCAATATTGTACTTTTCACTCCACTACATTTCTATCAAGGTCCTCGAAGTAGAAAGTCGTTACTATGTAGCAGCTTTGAAAGTCAGTGGGTGATTTTTTTTCTTCTCTAAAACTTGACTTTCTTTTTTTCAGACAGTTTATCAGTAATCACTCTTGTAGGGCATGAGAGATTTCCCAGCATTTTTTGAACACTGACCAGTGGCAAATAATAAGTTAATATTGTGGTATATATTAGACTGATTTTGCTAAATTGTGTAGGTGAAAATATTACCTATAAAACCACAGAATAACTGTTGTGCGTCTCCTAATAAAACACAAAAGGTGTTGGACTTGAAGCAGCACTGCACAGACTGTTCTGTGTGTGACATCAAAGTACTGTAAGCATGATTAGACAGCATTTTATAATTTTAGTTTTGATGTCAAATAAGTCTTGCTGTTTTGCTTTTTTTGTTAAAGCAGTGATGCTGTTGTAAAGTTGTACAGCTACATTTGTGTTGCTGGGTTTTAAAGCAGGTAAGATTTTTTTTCCCCTTCCTTATAAGTCTGTATTTACAGGATTTCACTGTCCACCCTTCTGTTCAAATTGTGGGATGAATGCTACACATAGATGTGTGCAACGACACTGTCAGAACTGTGTGGAGATCACTACCATCAGCTTTTGTGGGGTGGGTAGCGGTGTTAAATCAGTTTTTTTGTTTGGTGTTGTTTTTCCCTATAGGTTTTTAACATTATAAAAGCTCTTTATTTCAATGATACTACAAGCTAGTCAGTGTATTGTGTAATTTATTGTAAGTTGCTTCAGAGGCATAAGGTTGCAAGTATTACAACAATAATAAAACAGTGCATTGCCATAAAAAAGGAAATTTACTTTTGGTACTTAAGTATTTTAAAAAGCAAGTACTTCTGTACTTTTACTTAAGTAAAAATCTGTCTTTACAACTTTTACTTGTAATGGAGTAATGTTTGACCAGCAGTATCTGTACTTTCACTCAATTAATGGAGTTGAATACTTTGTCCGCCTCTGGTTGTAGTTAGATTTTAGGGAGTTGTAGGTATATTTTTATAATCTTAAAAAAGCAAAGATATTAAGCATATGAACAATAATATAATATAAGCATGTTGCAGCCTCGATGTTCTTTGCCCTGGTCAACTATTGACAGGCTTCCATCTGCACAGGGGTTAATATTCATTTAGGAGAGGGAACAGACATATGAGTGTGGGCTCAGGAAATCAATGAGCTAGCATGATTGCCATCACCGCGGTGGGCTGAGGGCGTAGAGGGGTTATGGTCTGTTCAGTTCATCAGCTGCACTAGGTGAAGCCAACAATTCCCTGAAAATGAGAAATTGCAATCTAACCTACCGGTGTTTTACTCAAACTAAAAAAAAAAAAAAAATCGCCCAAAGACCTGTGATGAGCTGAAACCGAAATTACACTTCAAAAAGTGGAAAGGAATATTATCAAAACCTTTTGTTATTAAAGTCGAACATGAAACCTCGTCTGCAGCCCATTTTACCTTCTTAAAGGCACAATGTGTAAGATTTTCGTAATAAAATATCCATAATCCACTTGCACATTGTTATATATTTCATGCAGTTGTGCACTTACGTTATCCCAAAAGTTCCCAAGGATTTGTAAATCCAGAGAAATTCCAATTTTAAATTATGGCTCGTCCTGGTTCATTGTCGCCTATCAATTACGTAATATCCGCGCTATCGGTTTCCGCTTGTAGAAACTATGGCAACACGCTTGGACAAAAATGCTGCTGCAGTTTAACTAAATCCATTACGGCAGTCGCGAATACAATGAAAATGAAATGAAAAATGTTAACTGCAGCATTACATTTTTATCTGCTCAATGTTGCACCATGACTCTTTTTCCGAGTTTTTACAGTATTGCGTGTTATAACCAATCACACAC